>NNCF01127130.1:319103-371182 GCA_002313205.1 Laupala kohalensis | reverse complement strand
ATATATATATATATATATATATATAGTACACTGTAATTTGCAAAAAATAGGTTAAAAATTAATAACATATTGATATTTTGCATTTGTTGCATGAAGTTAATGTTTCATAATTACAAACTCTCCTATAGTTTTTTAAGGTGCAATCTCGTGGTTTTTTGCTTTTTTGTGACGAAATGGTCATTTTAGTGTGAAAAGAACTCTACATGGAAATACAATTTCCCATAAAAAATAGCAAAGTGGTATTTGCAGATGATCACGTGTTATAAACTCCCCAATTAGAATATACAGTTAAAAAATCATTTTTCGGTGATGAAATAATACCCAGTGGGTATTTAGATCTCCAAACAACCCTTCGGGACCCAATATAGTGAATATACAAACCGAAAAGCTTTCAGGCCGAAAAAAGCAATTCTGTGTGTGAATAGAAAAGTTCGAAGATCCGTTTCCATTTACATGAAATGTTGAAAATACAAAAGTGATTTATGGATTATTCTTTTGATGGAAAAGTTACGGTCTCCTATGTTTATGTGCTCCATTGCGGACTTTCACGCTAATTTTATTGACACGTTATGTCGTTTATCGTTACTCTTTAGCAGAATTATTAAAGAAATTGCTTTAGTATTGAATTGTTTAAGGAAGCTTGTTATTGAAAAACATTAGTTACTTGTAATAATTGATTGAATGAATAGTTACCTTATAACAGTACATTATTATAATAAATAATAAAACACATACTTAATTTTCTGATATATTTTTCCCAAACGTCGACAGCAGTGTAGTATCAAAGTTATATTTTCAAGTCAGGACTGCAAATTAGTTAATTATTATTATTGATTCTGATTCTTGCCGCTGACTGGTAAGTAAAAGTTCAAAATAATTTACGAAGCGTTTGAACTTCACCTTTATTCACCCATTCACTTTTTGGAATATTTTGACTTAAATAACTCTAAAGGAATTCGGTTTACTCCACTGATGATATATGCGCTGAAGAATGAATTTTGTAGGAACGAAGTTGGGAGTTTTTTGAAACAAATTGATTGTAGCATGGTGAAGCTTCTTGCTGTGGCGTTGAAGGGATAGCTTGTACCGAGAGCAATTGCTGGTTTCGATACAAACCATGTCGTATACACTACAGTACGGTGGATTTTATTTTGGAATGTCTGTATTCTACCGGTGGAAAAGACAGAGAGAGACATAGTCTATAGAACACGCGTATAATCACCATGAAATATTTTGAAAGAAAAATGGATGGATTCTTTACTATAATTACAAACCCCAATGGACACTACATATCCTGGAAATTGTTGTTGGTCGACTAAATTAGAGAAATGGTTCAAAATTACTGTATTTGCACTCTTAGATTTCTTTTCAAGTTTTTGCCTTCAAATCTTGAGTTGAAGAAGAAGTAGATGATGCAAGCTGTGATGCAGATTGTTGTAGTATTGTCTTTTTTGTCGTTAGGAATTCGAGGATGATGTATCAAGGAAGATTTATAAATATTTAAATAAATTTATCGTAGTTATGGTGAAATAATAATAATAATAATAATAATAATAATAAATAATGTGTGAAAAAAGAATTAAACCATTTTTCATTCTCTTTAAAAAAATTCTCAGAGTGGTTAATTTTCATAGTTATCGGATATGTGTAAAAATCATAGTTATCGGATATGTAAGCTAAACACTTTTAGAATATGAAGATGGCGTTCATTAAAAAACCATTGCTTCGTTCAACTAATAACGTCGAACTTAATTTTTGTAGATAGGGAAGTCAGTATACTGTTGTGAATATTTTACCCTAAATCATGATTAAATGAATTTTCTTCAAAGTATATTTAAAAAAGGAATTATAGATTTTGCTCAAATTTATTTATAGCAGGAGATCGTAAGCCTGGGTGTAATTTATTCTTGATGTCTTTGATAATATTTACATAAGATACTATTGGGCAAGCCTAGGCCACAAACCCAAGCCATGGATAAGTATCCTTATGCTGGGAGCACTACCGGATTCTCGTCAAGAAGAAATTAAAATGTTTTATCAACAATCACATATAATTTCTTTGTTATCTTTTGGTTGCTCATTGATTCTTTCTGAATGAGAAATTATGAGCATTTTTGATAACTTGGACGATTTGAAACAATACGACCTGAAACAATATTTTTCTTTTCAGTAGAACCTCGCCTTTATAGTGTATACTGCGAATACGTTCGTTTTACAAGCACATCACAAATTTGATTATAAAAACGTAGAGCTAGTTGTTCGAATAGAAAAGTTAAATAAACCGAAGAAAGTCCTTGAAATAGGTTGCAAAACCTTTAATCCAGGGACTCATCAACATCTGTATATTCATTTATGGTTGAAAATGATATACAGCGCATCTCTTAATGCCGTTTGCGTTACTAATGACGAGACATTTTCACGCATTACTATCAAATCGTGAACTTAAATATGCGTGGCATTCATGAATAGAGATGTACAAAAAATATCATGGAATGCAAAAAATCCTAAATATTGTTAATTTTCCTGAAAGAATTCCTGAAAATTTAAAAATTAAGAACATAGCGATTTTCAATTAAAACATTCCAACTATCAACGAGAATTCTCACCAGTAGAGAAAATTGAAAAGCATATGAACTACGATTGCCTGTTCGAATACATTTAATGTTATATTGACTCTCGTGTGTTTGTGTCGAAATAACACAATGCAAATAGCTACATCTATTACATTGCTACGATAACTTAATTCAACCTTAATTCATATCTTTGCAAACCCAGAAATTTACACTGTAATTTTTGAAGTTCTTGTACGTCTTTTTGCGATAAACTTTTCTTTCGGTTTGTTTTTTGATACAATTTATTTAATAAAACAGCGAAATTTTGATGTATTATTCAAATGTTTGAAGAATTATAGAACTCGTAGATAGCCTACGTAAGACACGAAGGCTAAAGATTTGTGAATTTTAAATTAACGTCACACAAGTCATTGAAACTTCATTGTCAAAAAAGCTGTTAAAAACTGCGTATGACCACGTGGAGCAAAATAAACTAATTTACTCTCCGGAAGCAAGCGAGGGACCATCCCATCAATTCCGATCAAGGGCCCTGAGGCAGTGGCGGTTTTAACGTTTCAGCATACTACTAACGATAAAAATAGTTCAGCACGTGTTATAGTATTAACATAATACCAACAAATATTGTATTTAATAAAACACAAGAAAGTCATTTCACAAGTACGTATTGTTATCAAACTATAAATCATTCGAATTGTACATAAATTGTGACTATTAAATAACACTAAATTTACTCTAAAAACACTGGCTATTATAACATTTTTTTCCCTCACAGAAAATGTTCCAAGACAATTTCCATGTCAGTACTTAAGCAAAGGACGAACGTGATTGATAGTTGTGTAATGCCTTGATAGACGACGACAAAACCTATCGCCTTCACGTGCAGTCGTGCTCTTCGATTCGGGTGATGTCGTCGTGTCCGAGATGTCAAGCGCACCAGGTGGTTTAAGCAAGTTGTCGGTTTGAATTCCTAGGAAAATGGAAATCGGATGGGTTGTGGGTGTGTTGTCATCCTCAGTGAAGTGGTAACATCAACTTACGATCGGTCATGGGAGAGGAATCTAAAAAAGGAATCATAAAAAAATCTCATTTCGTTTTAATAAATGTTAATGATTTCCTTATACGACGGAGAGAATGTTTTACGATAAAGATCCAACAAGAATAGTGTTGGTCTACAATAAAAAGAAAGGATTCTTTCTTTTACCACGCCAACGTTTCGGTAATTTATTTTGCCTTCATCACGACTACAATGAACATACACAATTTACATTATTTATAGTACACTTTGAAACATCTTATAGACACAAATAATATACGATGGCACAAAAATAGTTACAGACACACAACGATAAGTTGATTTTAGATTTGTTTAAAGGCAATAAAATAGATAGCATCATTAAAAGTAAATTAGTCAATTATAATTCTCATGCATCTAGAATTTATGGCCTGGTAAAAAATCACAAAAAAGAAAATCCCTTAAGATCAGAGTAAGTTTCATTAATAGTCCTACTTATGAATCGAGTAAATATTTGGCCAACTTACTTAAACCATTAACGTCTAAGATATATAATGTACACGATACCTTTGATTTTATAAATAGAATCAAAAATGTAATAATTCAACCTAATCATATATTATTATCATTAGATGTTAGTTCATTATTTACTAATATTCCTGTGGATTTGGCTTTAGATATTATTTTGTCACATTATGAAAAAATTCAAGAGACATGCAAATTGAATCGCAATGATTTTATTCAATTATTTAATTTATGCTGCAAAGAAGGTAACTATACTTATAATAACAAATGTTATGACATGATAGATGGTGTTGCCATGATGTCACCTTGTTCCCCCATCATAGCAGACATAGTTATGGATTTTCTATTAGATAATGTGACGAAGGATGAAAATGTTAATTTAATTCTTTTATACAAATATATGGATGACTTGTTTTTGACTATTCATAAAGACCATGTAGACCACATTATTGAAATATTTAACAATTTTCATGGAAATTAAAGTTTACTAGTAAAATGGAAGTAAATGGAAGTATTCTTTTCCTCGATACATTTTTGATCAGAAATCATGATGGAAAATTAAATATAGATTGGTTCAGGAAACACCAAAAATCTTATATTTATCTTTATTATAACACCCACCATCCATTTGTACAGAAGATCAATACTTCTCTTGGATAAAAATTTAGAGCACTTACATTAAGTGACAAGTAATTCCATAAAAAACTTGAAAATTGTATATAACATGTTAATTAATAATAATTTTCCAATAATAACATCAAAATAACGAAGAGTAAGGAAAATGTTAAGCATGCTATATTTAAATCAATTACTTAAGTAGAAAGTCTATCAGAAAGGCTAAGTAATGTTTTGAAAAATGAAGAACTTGCACATACAAGCAGCAATAATATTGGTAGACATTTGTTTAGTAAAGTAAAACAAAAGATTGAGAAAACTGTTACAAAAAATGTTGTATATCAGGTACATTATAATGAGTGTGATAGGGTTTATGTTGGGCAATCGTCGCAGTTGGTAAAAAATGAGATTCAAATAACATATGTATGATCTAAAGAAGGCTCAATCCATGTGTGCTTTAGCAAAAGATGCTTTGGCAAATCAATACAGTTTTGATTTTCAAAATGCAAAACTTTTATGTGTGGAACCTAATTACAAGAAAAGATTAATAAAAGAAATGGTTCTTATCACTAAGTTAAGTGATAGAACTCTTAATATGCAAACTGATACCGACAATTTAAGTAATATGTACAAAAATATTATTGACAAATGGGTTGGCAGCAGTGTTAGGATTGTTTCGACATGACTGAACTTATTAATTGCCATTTTTGTGTTTGACCTACACCAGGAAGGTTGTAGAGATGTAGTGTGTTGTATTAAGAGGTTATGGCTGGAGGTTATTGATGATGGTGTGGTTCCGTAGCATACAGGTATGTGGTTTTGTATAATAAGATTTTTGGGTATGTTTTTATAACAGTTTTTTCATAGATAGAGAGTAATCATCGATGTATTATTTGTGTTAATGAGACTTGCAATGTGTACTTTAAATAAAGTAAATTGTGTATGTTCATTGTAGCCATGATGAAGGCAAAATAAATTGGCGTTGTAAAAGAAAGAATCCTTTTTTTTATTGTTGACCAATCCTCGAAGATATCTTTCTGTTATTAACATAATTATTAGTTAATTTATAAAAATGGATGGATGATACAAATTAACATAAAAAAGCTAGAAAATAGCTCCTATAAAATTATCTCTTGAATTGTCGGAGAAAAAGAAATTATAAAATTTTAATAAAAATTTTGCTCGTTTGTGTGAAAATTTGTTTACTTTGATTTAAAAAATGTTTATATAGTCAAACTATTTCACAACAAGCCACAAGGTGCCCAAGGGGTTCCAGTGTTTAAATAATACTACTTAATTAAAATTAATGGCTTATTTGTATAAAATTGAAGCAGAATGTAGCTATAAAAATTAATTCTATAAAGATCTTTTATATTTACTTTTAAGTGATCCATGGTCCAACATAATGACAGTTGAAACTACGTAATACTACTGGAAGTTATAGATACTCGAGTTTGCACGCCAGTAAAAAGTAAACTCAATTACTCTATAGTAGCTACATCGACTAATTTATAGCTCATTTAACGCTGGTTGAACTATTGCAACTATTTTTTCCATAGATCGCTAATATTTTGGTAGGTTGATGAAGAGAGGAATAGTTTTTTGACGTTCAGAAGATTTTGAAAAATTGTACCATAAAAACTAAACCTTTTGAAAACAATCTTGTACACAATTGTTAACGAAAAGCCTCTAAACATATATTTAATTTTGTAAATTTTATCTGATTCCAGAAGTTATAAAAAGTAATGGAAATAATTCTTATCTGTGGTACGTAAAACGTCAGCGATAGGAATTCAGCTAGCCATTGCGTGCTATGGATCAACGTAGAATGAAATATGCCAACATTTGGTATATCTTCATATGTGATTTCTTGGGGAAACTTCATTCAAATGTCAACGTGTATATCTATCATTTTATCTCGATTTTACAAATACTTTTTCTTACTTGTCATCTTATAGCGTGTGTCTGATTTGTTCTCTTTAACATACTATCTTTGAGCAGCATTTGCATCGTCACGTGCTCGGGGAATCCTGAACTATCAATCGGGAATTGAAACTGTTGTGTGACTGAGGAACGCTATTATGAGGAACATGAGGAGGTACCTCCGTTCACGTCCGAGGAAGTCCATTACGAAGTCCATGCGTGGCCATTGTGGAGCGGTGGAGCGGGTCTTCCCAGACGCTGTGGCGGCGCTGGCGACGGCGGTGGCGCTCGTCGGAACACGGGTATAATAGGGTTAAGACAATGATGAAGGAATTGCGAGACGAAGACGAAGAAATGACGAAGATGAAAATGAAAGAATGAGGAAGGAATGGCTAGATGGAGACGATGAAATGATGAACTAATGGCAAAACAGAGACGGAGGAATGATGGATGAATGAATGGCAAAACGAATACTAAAGTATGGAAAAACGAAGACGAAAGAATTGAAAGTCTAAGAGGAAAGAATGGATAGTCGGAAACGAAAGATGACAAGACGAAAGAATAAAGAAGTTGAAGGGATTATGAAGGAATGGCTAGAGAGAGAGGCAGGAATGGCCAGAAATTGATCAAGGAATGGAAAGATGACGTGATCTATGAGGATGGGTGGTGAGTGTAGATGAAGTGGAAGTTGTTGAAAACGAAGAGGAGGAGAATACGACCGTGAGGAGAGTGGTGAAGGGGCTTAAAGAAGCGACAGAGGGAGGTGTCCATGCAAAGACGAGCGTGACAGCCAACGCGGTCCTTCGTTCTGACCTCACCACTCGTACATCCGACGCTTCGAGCTCGTTCTCTTCTCCCTAGCCAAAAGTGTTACACGGATACTAGGTTCTTCAAAAGATGCTTTCTAGGAAAGTGTTCCATTTGTAAACCAATGTTCATGTTACTTAAAATAGGGTATTCAACAAAAACATATTGGACATTCAAATAATTATAAAACCCATCTCGCCCGGGGTTTTGGTTCAATTTTCATTTCGACTCTTTGATCAGTATTGATGAGAAACATCAATATTCCTTCCGATGAAAGTAGAGAAAGGTTTCCTATGAATTGATCTCTTGATGATTTCTAAATTTTTTTTTCTCTTAAGGATATTTGTTACAAAATTCTACTCAAATTCGTCTGTTAATACGTAAATTTAAGTTTGATCATAAATAAGATGAGAAAATGGGAAATCTAATTTCCCAAATGCTAGGAGAACATGTACAAAATTCTTTAAAATGATTACAAATTTAATGTAAAGTGATCGATAATATTCTCTTATAAAATTTATGTTGGCTTTTTTTTAAGACGTAAACATTTTAGAATAATTTTTTATGCAACGTAAGTGTTTTTTTTTTTGGAATATTAGCGCAAATGTTTATATAGACTATCAATTATATATTCTTCAATTATATATACACAGTATTACATGTATATATTCTTCAATTATATATACACAGTATTACATGTAATACTGTGTAAATATAATTGAAAGTCTATGAAAAAGTTTGCACTAATATTTCAAACCAAGAAACCTTTAAAACAACCAGAAAGTTCGTGTTGAACAAAAACCATAAGTGTTTTTTGTTCAAGAACTAACATTTAATGCGTTGATTTGTGTACTCCGGTATAGCATTATTTATCGTACTATTACTCTCATAACCTTAGCTTAATAAACCATTTCAATCAAAAAAAATTTCGAAACCAAATTCAGTCACGAACTACACAATAAACCGCGTCGGTGCTATTTACATGTCCAATGTTCGGAACTCCCTTGTCTAAATATCAATAATTTGAAAATATTTGAATATATATGAGGAGGCATGCTTTCTTGTTTACCTTTGCATGCAATTTGTCATGGAATTATATACAATGGTCCATTTTCCTGCTCAACCACTATTGATTGACTTGCGGTTATGCAAATAATATAAAACTAATCACTGCAAATACAATGAATAATTTAACATTCGCACGCTGCCAAGAAAGCAATTTGCATGAGAATGTCGAGGTAGTTCCTTCCGCAATCCTTGAGAAATCTATAGTGCAATGGGGATACGCAAAGGCACCTGCTGACACAGTAGGAAACTCATTCCGTGTCATCTTGCAGGAGGCATCTACAATTACTTCATCTTTGTTGTTCTCCTTTATTCCGTCTCCATTCATGAACATCGTACTCATGGAAAAGCATGTATTATACTAGCTGCCTGTCTGTTGAATTGCTAGCGTGAAAGAATTGTATTTTTATACAACACTAGCTGATCCAACAGACGTTGTCCTGTCCAAGTTTCAATAAATTTGTTTGTGAAAAGCTATTTTAAATGTGTAAAAAAAGTAAAAATGAGAAGAAAAAAACGTGCCATGGATATTCAATTTTAGGAGTGCATTCAGAACTACACCAAAGGAAAAATTTTGATGCGAGATGAATTCTATCGGCAGTGATGGCGGCGTGCACATAACGAGGGTGTTTTGTAATCATGCGAGTACATTACTCTCCCCCCCCAGTATAAAGATCACTTTAATAACGCAATTAAAGGAACAAAAAACAGGATGATGCAATTAAACATTTAAAAATAGGAAAAGAGGGTGAGAATATACAAAAAAAGGAAGCTGATAAACGAAAATAAGAAATCAAGAAGTATCGAAGAAATCAAAGAAATGAGAAAAGAATGTAACAAAGAGGAAGCAAAAAAATAAACGAAATATTCAAGAAAAAGAAGACAAACCTGGATAATTCTTCGTTATCAGAGAGTAACCAGGATCAATAGAACAATGAAATTACTTCCAGCGAAGACTGGGTGAATGGAGTGCATGGGAAATTACTATCGTACGACTTCTAAAGAGGACTAGATAAAACGTCCTATCATTAGTTTTGTACATTGAAAATTAACCTCAAATTAATATCCGAGACTGCTTTTTGATTTTTTTGATTATTTATTATAAGTTTACTTTATTATTTTCCTTATAATTTTCTAGTAGTTAGAGTTGGGTATTTGGTAACAGATGTAAGGCGTATTTTCAGAACACACCAGTACAAAAGCCACAGGTAGGGTTTTAGAAAACATATTTTTATATACATTGGATAAGTAAAAATTACCAAATAAAAGTGATATTTTTAAGTGATAGTAACCATTACGTTTTTGATAAATAAACGAATGAAAATACAGTGGAAGTGATTTTATTGAAGAAAAAATGTAGGGCGCATTATAGCGTTTTACCCTATTGGATTCTGAAAAACAACTAGTTATGAGTAATTCCCAATTTCATTTTAAAAAATCTCAAGTTTTGGAGAAAGAAAGGCAGTAAAGAATTGAAAAAGATTCCGTCGATATTTTATCTGAACCCTAGAAAATGTTTTTCAATCCACGATGTATCGTTCCATGTCCCTATTTATTTTTCAATGTGTGTAATTTACTCAACCTCTCCTTGCACATACTCTAACTCAGTGCTGATCTTTTTTATAGTACTGATCAGAAAGATTTATTGGTCAGTTTTAACTTCGGGAGCTGTGCCTCGGTTTAAGTTACATCCTATAATTCAAGGTTTTTATGAAAGGAGAAATGAAAACGATGACTTGTTCAATAAATGTGTGTCTTTAGAAAACTCTTTTATTATATTCTTTGTGTTATTGAAATGCCGCAAATGTCAATAAGATTGGTCCCTTCCAGCTACGGTATCAGCGCGATCGCTCGTCACAAAGTCATTCCGGGTTCAATTCCCAGGTTGGGCAAGATAAAATTTGAAGCTTTTCATTTACATGTCTCAGTTTAAATAGCTGTGATGTATGAAAAGTTGACCCTCTGCGACTAACAACCGCAGTTGTAATACTCGGATACAACGATCTGGATCCTATCTCGACGCAGTTCCTCCGATCTCGGTAAAATTCACGATGTGTCTAGCGAGTAAACTCACACAAAATCTGAGCCTTACTGGCACACGTCATTCGTGGTCCTTAGCTGACCGAAACGAGATACATACATACAATAAATAAGTTTGACTAATAACATACCTTCATAGCAATAGGTTTTGAACCTTTCTATTGTTGAGACTTTTTTACCGAACAACTTGAAATTTAATCGAACTCTTATCAACAAGTCAAATCGCTTGAGGACATTTGTTGAAAATATTTTTATTGACAATAATTTCTTTCGGAAACATTGAAGAATATTTCGGAAGTTCTAAATCCATTATATTGGCGAGAGAAAAATATAAGATTGAAAATTTAAGCTGGTCTAAGCCAGATTTGTATTAAAAGTTCTGTATCAAATACTTTTTTTCCATAATATGTACTTTGACAATATGTAATTAGATCGTTTTCACCTAAATATATATGAGAAAATTCCAACGAGTGTGTTGTGACTTACACTCCATTTCTCAGTAAATCGCACAATTGTTGATTGAATACAAGCAAACAACGGAGGGTGCAAATAAACCACGGACGCCCGTGGATGGTTATAATAAATGAGTAAAAATGTTTATGTGAACTTTTATCGATGTATATTAATTTAAAATTTCATGAGTTTGGGTATTTACAAAGGAAATATTTAAGTAACATTTCCGAAAACTTTTCGCTTTAATTTTGTTCGTACGATATTAACTACCATTTTTTCTCATGAGTGTCATGTTTTTTTCTTAATTGAAAAATCCATTGGTAAAGTTCTACAAAAGCTTATGGCTCTGCAAAATGGTTAATGAGTTGCATATAATTCAAGAAAATACACAGAACAGGGAAACTCTCGTACTACTAAGAATTCCTCAGCAAACGACTTTTTATGAATGTCGATTAAAGTTATAATTTCTCCAAATTATTTGATTAATATTCACAAATAATTTCAATTAATTATAAAACTTTTAAGCATTCTAGTGGGATAGTAATTCGATTGAATACAAGCAAACAACGGAGGGTGCAAATAAACCACGGACGCCCGTGGATGGTTATAATAAATGAGTAAAAATGTTTATGTGAACTTATGATAAATGTTTATGATAAACTAGTTTGTGATAAGTCTATTAAAAAAGTTTTATTTGTTTTTCATGTAAAATCTTGTATACAAATGTGAATCAAAATATTATTAAGATTAAAAATAACTTTTGATAGTTGGTGTTGTAATATATTACCGTCGTTCTGATTGCCGTTGTACCAAAATGTTTTGTGAATTTGTAATTTCAATTCTAACTCTAACATTTTGTTAAAGATATAATATTTTTATCTTATTGTAGTTTGAATTTAAATTTTTTATTTGTTCTATTTTAATTATAGAAAAGAAAGTGTATCGCTTCTTGTTTATTATTATAAGTGTTATGTATTTAGTGGTTAGACGGAAGAGCGGGCCAGATGGCCCGAGCCTCGCCACAAATTATTTTTATTATTATTATTATTATTATTTGTTTTCTTTTCTTTATCACATTCTAACAAAATGGGTGGCTACAGGCAATCTGCCAGGTACCTTACACTACTACTGTTATGACTGATGAAGAAACTTTTGAACTATGTGACACGTGATCAAAAAAGCGGATTTCTGTATCCTAGGTACCAAGAACCCCAGATCTAAATTGTCCAAACCTCTCCTCAGGGCATCAGACATTATCCCTGTTGCAGATATCACAAGAGGAACAATTTTGACGGTCTCCAGATGAAACAATTCTTCAATTCTTCAGCCAATGCTGCATACTTATTGATTTTTCCTGCTTGATGCCCGAAAGTTTTGATTAAGCTGGATGGCTACTCCAATTAAAAACGCACACCTCTTTTGCTCCATATACATGATGTCTGGTCTGTTAGCTAAAATTGCCAAATCCGTTCTAATTGACCACTTCCAGTAAAATAATAATAGTAACAATAATAATAATCAAGGAACTAGAATGAGAAAATTGTTAATTTTAGAAAAGAAAACAATTGAAAAACTGATTTTTCTATCTATTATGGATTTTTTCTCGCAAAATTGTCATAAATTATGATTTCAAATCTACATCATTGTCGAGGAACGGTATGTGATTTCTCACAACGAAGTATGATTTAAAATGAATCAAATAACTTAACTTTTTACTTTGCTCATTTCATCAGAATGCTTTCATTTTAAATTTCTCCGTGAAATTAAGCTATGTTTACTTTCAAGCTTAGATTGTTCATAACGAATGCCCAATAGATTTCAAATTTATTTTTAATATCAGCATAAAATATCTAATTTTATTATAAAGGTAATTTATCTGTGCAATGCCAATGCAAGATATAACAAGGTAATTGAGCAATAAATTGATAATCGCATTAAAGTATGTTAAAGCTTTGATTACATTTTATTGTAGATAATGTCATTATGATACTAGTCCAATAAAATATACAGCGTTTTATCACATTTGGTCGAGCGTCTCGTCTCTGAAATTACAATGGGTAGAAATTGCGTTTTAGCAAATGTTTGACTAATTACTTCTTTGCCACGTTTCACATTATGGCAAAAGACAAAGAACTGAGAGTCAGGTTCATGGATAATCAACACTTTTTTTCTCCGTCACAATTTCACTATTTTCGTTTTCCGTCGAATTGAGGGATTCGCAATACTATTAAATTCATTGAAGTATCGTTTCTTTTTCTTTCTTTACTTCCAAACAAACAAACGAATATTGTATAAAGAAAGCATAGTAAACGTCCAAGATCAAAGTTTCGTGATCTCATGGTGTCAAGGAGAGACATAAGACTCTATCCTCAATATTTCGCGATATCGCAATGATGTTCGTATGAACGATTTTATTTCCTCTATAACACACTAAAAAACTTTGTGTCAGAACCAAACTCGAGAATGAAATTAGGTTTCCTTAGGAACAGCACACTTTCCAGACAGCTCATTCACACGTAATTTGCCCCCGGTTTCTAAACATTCAAAAATTTTAAAAAAATGTATTTTTTAAATATCCATAAAAATTTGAGTGCAAATCGCCGAAACACCTATTTTCGTATGTCTTACAATTTAAAAATCATATTGTTACTGGTACTGCTTACATATTAAACTATTACTGGTAACGTTCTGTAAACTTTATTGATGTAACTAAGAAAGAGTTGTCATTGGATAACTATTTAATGCAATGTGCTAAGAATGCAAAGATTTTTAAATCTGTCATTCAAACCACTTTATATAGTATCGCTCAAACATCTTTTTATCATCGTATTTAAGGCGATGGGAGGTACAGGTCATGATGACTACTTTCTTCCACCTAACAATGTTCGCGGGGTAAGGGTGTAAAAGAAGTTATGTTGCGGTAGTTTGTGACTATTACGAACAGGCGGAGAAGGTAAAGAAGGCACTGCGCTGGAAACCCGCGTTTTCTAACATCCAGGCGACCGGGTATTAATTATAAAAACATATACTATAAAATGATTTTCCATGTTGTTACCTGCAATTACGTTTACGCCTACTAATTTCTTCAGAAATTGGAGGCACTATATTTCAATGTGAAATATTTGTTTTGGTGTGCAGTGAAACTTCTCAATAGCGGACATTCGTGTATAGCGGATATTCCACGTAGATTTTTATTCTTCGTTGACCATAACTTCCTCCCAGTAGAGAACCAAAAAGCGAACGCCTCTCAATAGGGAACAACTTTTATGATCTATTCGTTTTGAATATAGAGAAATTTCACTGTATTCATTATGAAAGGTGGGTTCGTATTCCAGAGTAAATAATAATATTGCAACGAAACTTCTGCTTAAATGTCACAGTAGGAGAGTCGGATGATACACAGTTGAGATGTATTTTTGAAATGTCAATCATAACTATCCTTAGTACTAAAGCATAATCGCGACGCAAGTCTCGTACGGATCGTGAAAACAACTCTTTTGATACGAATCATTCTCATCGGAGCGGAATCCGCGCGGTATCCTTTTCCATTTAGAGCGGGATGCAGTCGGCGAGTGTTCATCTTGGAGCGACCACACGGTCTCCTTGGGTGAGCGGCACCTCAGTCTTATGATTTACTACCCGTCTGCCCTGACCTCGCATGCTCCAGTGTCCTCAGGAAGACCCGCTGCTGGAAGTGTAGCAGAACCGGCGAATGGCGAAGGATTTTAGGCGGCAACGGTGACAGTCTGGATCAAGGAGACTGTACACAGGAGATGGCTCTCGTAGAGATGGGGGTATGCACGGAAAACATCAGTGCTATCTCTCGCTGTTTATTGTAACTACTTCAAAGGCAGTTCCCGCTCCGAGTGTTGCTCAGCTGATAGGTGTCGTCAGGTGATCAAGTAATAACAAATTATAATAATAAACATAACAGGATAAATGAACACGATGAAAACACAAAATATGTTTACAAAAAAGCAGAAACACAAACATGTTAAAATATTGTATTGTATAAACCAGATAGTTTTTCAGGGACTGAGCGTGAATTCAAAATGTGTATTTTTTATAAATATCATTTCTAATATACAACGTTTTTAATAATTAACTTCTTTGTCCAAAATTAATGTATTTCCCCAATCCATCAAGTGATTATTATTAATGCAATGTGTACTTGATAACAATATGTGTACTTGATAACAACAGCATACAAGTGAACTACTCCTGCTATTGTATTTAAAAGCACATGATCCTTTCCTATCGAGACGAATGTGAAGTAGTTACAATAATCAGCGAGTGATGGCGCTGAAGATTCATGATGTCGCGTGAGCTGACGACGCTTTTCGTTCACATAGAAAAGGCTACCCCACTCCATGAGTGCCGTCTCCTGTGTATAGTCTCCTTAGTCTGGATGACTTTCATTGCCCCATGGCCTACTTGATCGTACAACTGTTTATCATAAGTGTTGACCATCACTGTGTAACTACTGTAATATAACTTTGTCAATACACCTTTGCCCTAGGGCCATTGATTAAAATTGATGGGATGGTACATTGCTTGCTTCCGGAGAGTAAATTAGTTTATTGTCCTCCTCGTAGTCATACGCAGTTTGTACTCCTTTTTTGACTATAAATTTATTATTATTTTACTAGATTGCGGACTCAGTCTCAGAGACAGGGCCGAAGTCTGGGGTTACGTCTACAGGGGTTCAGCTAGCGAAAGCAAACTTAGCGTAAGCGTTCCAGCTCTTTGAAGTCTTGCTCGCTTACGGTCCATTCTGTAAGCAACCCATAGAACTCAGGGGAAAGAGCGCGATAATCACAATGCACTGGCTAATAGGCAGTGTTCGTTCCAGTAGAATAGTTCGATGGTGCCTACTTTCCCATATCGCTTTAAAATTCGTGCCGAGCTTTTAGGTTTTATTCGGCACTATATTGAGATTTTGAACTAGTATAGTATGCAAGCCCTCAAAATTTGCGCAATATAAAACTATTTTTGTATTTATTATTCCTTAGAAATCTCCTTATGAAGTTACTTAGGGAATACCTCGTCTGCAGCATTCTGTCACTTGCAGGTTCTCTCTCATAGTCTTCTCCCTTCCGTTATAGTCCAGATATTTTCTTCCTTTTGGAGTATTTTCGATTGTTCTCCCTTCTGCCAATATTATTTATTGTTCGCTATTCAACTATTCCTAACACTAGTCTCTTCCCTTTTCTTTGTATGACGCTATAATGAATCTCTGCCACGATGTGGTTCCGTTTCCGTCCACCCTTCTGGGGAAGGCGTCCCAGATAACCCAAATTGAGGGCACGATTTGTTTTTGCGATATGGGAAGGTCGTATGAATACGATATGTAGCATGATCAAGTAGATCGTGAGTAGAACTCACAAATGGCAAAACGTTTTTCGTAGCTACAGTGATTGTCGGTAAGGCTATCATTGAACTGGAGTTCTATGAGGTTACGTGGAAACGTGATTTTGATGATTAGATACATGGGTGAGCTTGATGTCTCGATAAATCGAGGAGTCCTGTTTATATGTGGTCAAAATACAAGGTCGCTACACAGTTGCTATCAGAGTTCGAAGTGCTCTGATTTTTATAATGTATTAATATAAATCTCTATCCATCATCTTATCATATTTGATCATTGCAACAAAAGAGTATTACCTACTTGTCAAGTTTCGGCCACCTGGAAAAAGGTTTAGGGAACGCTCATACACGAAACTGTACTCGAAACATCGACGTCTCCTGCTTTTCTACGTTCAACAAGTTCAGAAACAAAGAAAACCTATTTTTTCATCCATTCATACGAAAATAAGACTCTTCTGTAAATTGAATTGTTAAATTTAAATAAATAATATTTTTGAAATAGGTTTTTGGTTGTGCCAGTATGTTTTCGTAGTTCTGTCAAATATCAGTAGACCGCAAAATCTTATTCTCATCTATGTGCTCCAATGAAATTTAACCAGAGATTGTTGGGCTATTTATTAATGTGTAAGAATGAATTTAATTGTCAGAACCATTTCATACATAAATAATCAACCTCGTAAGAAGGCTTTCTTTTTCCGACCCCATAAACATGCATTTTTCTGAAATACAGCAAGCGAAATTTTCATCATACCAAGAAGATCCTCTAGGTCAGAATGATAACATCATTGTCGAAATACAAAGGGTACTGGGAAAGTTTTGCAATACAGTATTACTTATTTAATTTTTTCAAAGTAATTTCAGACACTTTCAATACACTTCTCCATCCTCTTAAACCAATCCTTAAACCTGCTCTGCCAAGTTCCGCTAGGGAGTAAGGCTCACTCGTTGTCCCAAGCTCTTAGAAGGTCCTCATCACTTGAAAATCGCATCCCTTTCAGCTTCATTTTCACATGCGGGAACAGTGCAAATTTGCTGGGAGAAAGGTCTGGACTGTAAGGAGATTGCTCAAGAAGTTTCAGACCTGTAGTTGTCAAATATTCTGTGGAGGTTTTGACTCGGTGAGCTGGAGCGTTGTCCTGATGGAGGAACCATGTTTCCATTCTTGACTTTGTCCGCAGGTTCTTTAGATATTCAATGACTTTGGGTAGGCACTGTTCAGTGTACCACTTGACTGTGACTGTCTTCTGTGTACAAAACAACACGCTCCACAATCCCACTCGATTTGAAAAATACAGCTATTATTTTCTTCTTTACAGATCGGGATTTTCTGACAGCTACGGGTGTGTCCTCATCTTCAAAGACCCAAACTTTGTTTTGAGTCCTGGTCGGCACATCATAATAGTACAGCCACGTCTCGTCACCTGTCACGATGCTGTTTACATACTGAGATTGTCCCTTATTAAACATTTTCAGCATCTCCCGGCACCAAGTCACACGTTGCCACATCTGCTCTTCAGTCAGTCTATGCGGCACCCACAGACAACAAAGTTTCTTCACTTGTAAATGTTTATGCAAAATCAAATGAATTGCTGGTGCATTTAGGCCTAAGGTATCCTCTATCTGCTGATAGGTCACTCGCCTATCTTTGTCAAGCATTTTCCTCACAGCAGTAATGTTTTCTTCCGTAACTGACATTCGAGATCTTCCCGTCCTTCAGAGTGAAATTTCCCTTTTGGTATTCTCTGTACGACCTGAATATAGTTGTACGATGTGGACAAACATCACCTAGTGCGACCGTCATTTCTCCTAAGCACTGGTCTACGTTTAAACCACGTGCAAAGTTATACCGTCAAACTGCCCGTACCACGTGAGCACGATGCCATAGCAAGCACTTAAAACTATCACTGCTAATGAACAACTGAGCGCATAGACATGGCTCTACTGCTATTGTGCAAGTATCAACATGTCTCAGCATACAGCAACATCAGCCACGTCCGACTCATTGTTACATCATATTGCAAAACTTTCCTAGTACCATTCGTACCATAGTGAAATACACTGTGATGAAAATGTTCATTCTTGTGAAGGAGAAAAGATAAAATCTATGAAGCAATTTGAGAGTTGATAAAACTAAAATTGCGTATAGAATAAGTTACGAATATGACTAAATTACGTAAATGAATACTTAAATCATGTGTAAACTTCACTTTATTAGTGACAAGACTAAAATCATTAAAATTTATTTTACTTTATTGGCAATACGAATACATAATGGAGACTATACATGCGACAGACTGTTGATTGCACCATCATATCAATTCCGATCAAAGATCCACATGACAACAAATAACTGTGGACGGAAAGTAATACTAAAATACTGCGTATAATAGATCCTGCGTAAGTCCGTGTTGATTTCATCGGAGAAGCTATTTACCTGTGTTCCCTGCCATTGTGTTTAACAAAATATTGAGGGAATCATCTTGAATTGATGTCTTAGTTACATGAATGGTAGACTAAGTGTTCAGCGTGGAAGATTGTAGAATCCACTCGAATTTTGTTCATTACGCATTTAAAACATCTCCATAATACGTACTTTCAGGAATCGCGACTTCAACATGCAGTGCTAACATGGAACTTCTGATAGATTGACTCTAAATAGTGTTAATAAAACCGAATTAAGAAAATAACTTTTTTAATATCTGGGACACTGATATTTTCTTGGGTGTAATTATGTATGGGTAGCTCATTTTACAGGCATCGCAATTTGTCATAAGCAATTAATATGCAGGATGTGTTATTAAAGGCAAACACCTCAAATATTTCCTGTAGTATATGCAAATGTAAGTGGTGTCTGCGAACTGAATGACACTTGACCCGAACTCTGCTGGTCCCTCCATCCCTAATTCGCAAATGATACACCTCAACGCTTTTTCGATACATTGATCATTTTTGAGCCATTACGCAAATTAAATAAACAAAATAAAGCCATTTGTTTTAGAAAGAACTATTATATTTGAAGGGCGTTTGCTTCATGTTGCATTGACAACGGAGCACAGAGTGAATAGAGCATCCATATTACCATTTTCTTAAAATAAGTAGAGGAAAGCTTATATTTCGTATTTTTTAAGAAATCCTGATTTTTAGGGACAAATTTTGCTGTACAAAATTTGCATACTTGAAAAACAATTTCCAAAAATGTGATTTAGGTAGCCATATTTTGAATGGAATCGCGAGATGTTAGTCCGCACCTTTGAAAGTCAAGAACATTGATAAATACGTCGCACTTCAGAACTGTATAAGATATGAAATATCCCTGACATTATTCGAGGTCCGTCTTACCAGTTGATAGTACAAATTTCTGTAGAAGGCTATGTTATCATTGTACAATAATATGAAAACACTACAACACATCCTGTTTTTCAAAATATTTTCAAAAGATGTTGATTCTCTTTATTTAACTCCCCATGATTCGGTTACGATTCTTTCGCGAATTACGTCAAGCAAAATATAAGAAATGATATCCTCTTAATTTTCAAACTTAAATTTTTTTTCACGTGTTTATTGTCATATTGGTACAGAACTTGATGACAGTTCGAGTGAATAACATATCAGATTATTTTCATTTCTAAATAGATGATGTGAGGCAATACTCCTAATAGGTTGCAGAATGATTCAGGTTCTCTAAAAGCACAAATTCACGTGTAAAAATGGCAACCAATTGGAGGAAAGTATTTGTTTCATCTTGTGATCTTTTAATTTTTACTTCTATAGTTATCGTTAATGCTAATGGTATTAATTACCCCACAACGTGCTTCTAAGAAATCCTGAGTTCTCTGACGATTGAAGAGAGAAATATGAAATTCTCCTTAAAGACAAGAGAAATGGTTTTTGATTTTCCAAACTAATATTTAAGATTTTCTTATATTTTTTTTGAAATAACCATAGTACTTCTTAAATAAAAAATAAGTTTATGTTTTTAAACTGTTTGTTTGTTAGTGGCAGAGTAGTTTTTCATTTCTATTACTTTAAAAGAAGGTTTTTCTTGAGTGCTGGTATGGATATATGCTCATGTTTTAATGACTTATTAAACATTACATATCTCATCACCTTTGATGTATGTAAATGTTTTGAAGCAGACTATGTAACATTTAAATATTTCTACGTAACCCAGATACTTTTTAGTTCACTCACGAAATTCAGTTTCAGTGGGAACAATGCGAAGGTATTTTAGTTAGAGAACTCGTCCAAGTTTTAAGACTCAATGAAAACGCCGTTACAAGAAATACAAGAATTGTCTCCAACAGTAACTAAAAACGGTGAATGGAGCTTAATCTGGGATGTCTTTGGGAAAACCCAGACTCTCCAAATGCAACGGATGAGAACACTTTCAATCCCTTTTCCCTTCTCCAACGGAGGTAAAACTTTCGTCGGATTAACACTCAATTTATTTTTGGGGGGACTACACTTGTCAGAAGTACGTTTCCCATGTTGCTATGTAATGAAATAAGAAATATATTCCATATATCTAACTCTGATTGTCTTGAGATATTTTAGAGGACACCAAATATGCACATATTATTATAGACAATCACTATAATCAAGAGAGTTGTAATCATGTCGCTGTGATGAATGGTTGGGGACAAGGTGAAGTTATTTCACCAAATACTATGTTTTTTACTGTTACTAATGTTTTAATAGTTTGAAATGTTAAGGATATGAATTTTGGATGGAATAATGAGAACTATTAGAAATGACCCTGAATATGATGCTAAACAGCATCGAAACGTTGACCATATAACTGTGAAAATCAATAAAGTGTTACTTCTGGATTCTAAGACATTTATTTTGTTTTTGGTTGCTATGAATCATGTGTGTATAACTATCAAGATATAGTGATTGTCTATAATAATATGCGCATATTTGGTTTCCTCTAAAAAATTCCATATATTGATTACGTACTAGCTGGACCAAGCACTCCAGAGGCACTTTTTTACTCTGAATCTAGAAAACAGTAACGAACATAATTTTTTTGATACTAAATCAAACTCAGCTATATAAATTAGGGTTGTAATTAAAATTTGGAAGGTTCCCCTTGCTCCCATTTCCTCCTACATCTTGCGTAAGGTTTCTCATCGCCAGGTGTTATAGTGATATCGAATGACGCAAAATTGTTTTTTTGAATATTAAAAATCTTGGACGACTGGTCTTGAACAATTGCATATTAATCGAAATGAATATTATATTTATTGAGTTATAATATTAGATCATTTATAGTTTTATAGTACTTTCTTGCTATTAACTATTATAAAAATTAACAAATTGAAATAATTTTATTTTGCATACTGTATACACAAGCTTCTTTACAAACAACGAAATGTGCAAAAATGAGTAACCTTTTTAAATGACTGTACGTTTATCAATTTTGAATTACTTGTTTCTAAAATTTTAACTGATAATAATTACATTTTTTTGTGGGGCTTTAGGGCTCGTATAATAATTACAGATTTTAGAAGTATTGTAGCAAGAAAAACTGAATATCGTTTGTGGTATTTGGGAATTAAATTTTGAAAAATAGTATCATTTGGTATTTTTGATTTTGTCTTTGGTGAACTAAAGTAAAGAATTTTCTGACTTGCCACAATCGAATGGACCCTAAACATAAATTTTTTTACTGGTACTAAAGTATTATGTTTTATTTAAGTATAGATTTTAAATAATAGAAATAATAATAATAAAATTATGGAATAAATTATCTCTAGCTTACTGTTTAATGAAAATTATAAAAAAAGAATTACTCATATGACTAACAGAAAGATATTCTGACAGCGGTGGTCTCTTCGTTTCAATATCGCTGATCGGTGGAGCGTGGGTTTAAACCTTGTTCGACTGATGTAGATGAGTTTTTCAGCTGAGGTTTTTCCTCACCTACCCCATGCAAATGTAGGTTCGTTAACCTATATCCCCACATGATATTTTATTGTTCATTTCTTGTTCTTTTATTAAGGTATATTATCCGTTAGAGATACTTGGCTTAAGTGTCCCAGAAAACGTTTCTAATGATAGTATGAATCATTCCCTATCTATAAATTTTTATACCCTTATTGCGCAAAATTTTGAATTATTTGACTCTATGGAATTACTATGGTTTGATATGGAGAAACATTCACGGGTTTATGTTGTTTTGATATCCTGACACAAGTATTGACTTCACACAGCAATACAAAACTACTAAAACAAATAAAACACTGTGAATAAAAATAGTAACGCAATGACGTGACGATTTTCATACCTTCCGCGACATTTAAAAGAATAATCCCATAAAAACTGTGGAAAATTCCGTCTCACGTGAATGAATATACGATTATACTCTTGATATAGTATAATTAAAATCTAAATTTACAAAATAAATGTCCTCGTCCAATAGTAAAAATCAGTACTGCGAATTATTAATTAATTAGAACTCTTTTGATGAATATCTCCCAACTTCGAGAATAGTTGCCAACTTTACTTTCGTCAGCGCGGATATAATACCTTAAATCGACTGATTCGCTTGCTAAAGCTCCCAGACATCGACAACAATGTGTCATTGTTGTTCACCATCAAATGCTTTTCTCAATAAAGTATTTGCATTCGCAATAAAGCATGTGTGAGATATCACCATTACTCGAGCATTTTGGTAAATTACCTTCTGCAGGTTAATAAAAATATCTCGCGAGTTCCACGAGCTCTATAAACTCTGTGGCAAGTTTACAAGCGCTTTGTGTTAAGTTTATGCAGGGAGTCAAGTTTAGTCAAGTTTATATCTGCTTCATCCCGTAATGGTGTCAAAACTTTGTCCCTCTTTGCTGAAATATTTGGCTAGACCCTTGAATGTTTGTATAACATTTTATATAACATTAACACATTTCATGGAGTCAATTCAGTAGGTTGGTTGCTGGTTAGCTGTCAGGAGTTCCAATCCTGTTAAGATAACTTTTGCGTGATTACAATATTAGCCATGCAGAGTAATTAATAATTTTAAAATAAAATACGTGTAGTTATATTGGATATGGGTATGTACACACTCCTTCTGAGAAAAGTAAAATTTTACACTCTGTCCTCGTGCGACGCGTATGCTGTTTCATGACACACGACTGTACATGCGGTTGCAGCAGAAAAGTTCTTTCTTTCGGTCGTATAATACGAAGTTTGGTCACTTTATTCTCGGACACGCTTCGCGAATGAGGGAAGAGACTGTGTGCACCTGCGCGAGTGAATACGAAGACAGGAGAAAGACGTGGAGAGCGACTACTTATATAAACGCAGCAGAAAACAATTTTCTGCCTTAGTTATGACACTCCAAATCATTTTACCACTTTCAAAGTCTCCTTGTTGTACACACGTAGGGCTATATATGTGCCGACACAAGAGATTATATATAGCCTATAATCATGTCATGCAAGGCGAATGAGTGGGTGTGATGTGGAGAGAAAGAGAAAGAAAAGAGATAGGTGGAGGTGTGTGAGAGAGAAAGGGGAATACGTAAAGAAAGTATAAGAAAGAGATAGTGAGTGGTTTGGGGTGAAAAAAAGTTGAAAGAACGCCGCACAGCAATTAAAAAGGAGCAAGACGAGAGCTAACCACAAGCAATCGAACGTCAGTGAGTTCCGAAAAGAAACAGAGCGTGGGAGGGGGGCAGGCGAGAAGCCGGGTGAGAGGTCGATGGGAGGGCGCGGTATTCCAAAGAGTGAAGCTGGAATCAGATCTTGCTGTGTCATACCTGCACACTTAACGCGGTCGGGGGCTGCCGTTCCACCAGCTACCGTTTATTGTATGCTCTGGAAGTCGGATGCATTGTTTCAGGCATATCTGTGGCGTAAATGAAATTGAATAATTGCAAAATTACGTGTGATAATTATCGCTGTTTTATTCTACTAATTTATTTGAATCCATATCATCTTTGTTTCACAAAATATTTTGTTCGTTTTGAAATTTTTTCTTTGAAATTATGAAAACAAATTTCATTGCACTTAAATGACAAGTGTTCAAAACAATATGATTGATTCGGTAACATACTTGTGAAAATAACACGTAACTATATGTGTAACCTAAAACATTTTTTTTTGTTTTCAATTCAAAAAGAAATGCAATGATTTTCTTGAAAACGATATCGTTTTATGCTCTCAATTTTTAAATAAATTGGTATTCTTAACAGCACCATCAATGGCATAATTTAGTATGTTATTTTCAATATCCAATTGGCAAGTTCCTAATGTATGTAAAGCTATTAATGAATGCGTTTCTATAATTTTCGACATCGCTTTATTGACTTGAGCTCAGGAGAACCTAATCTATTTTGTCGTAATATATTTATACTACAAAATATTAGATAGCTTGTATTTGCTTTTCAATAAAGTTTGTCAATCAAATTGGGTAAATGGCTTGAAATGCATAGCAAATGTTTAATTTTTTAAGGTTTTAAGGTAATTAATGTGTTAATGAAATTAATAAAGGAATGAAATTAAAAAAACTTATGTTACTGATTTCTACTATTATATGATTTGGTTCTCATGTCAGGGGATGTTCCCTTAATTAAATTTTATCAATTTCACTATCTAATCCACATATCTCAAAGTATATTTAGGATTTGTTAATTCACATTGTGTTCAAATCTCTTATGTTGTCGAATATTCTTTTGGTTTTATACATACTACTAGTCCGATAGGAACTCAGAATAACTTATTGAAGATCATTTATCAAGGAAAGTACACTTTTGAAAATTTGACACGTTGAACGAACTCACGAAATAATCTTCATACGCTAATTCTCTTACCTTTTCTTTTCGTTAATTCTCTCACTAGACCAACTCACATTCTTAAGGATCTTAAGGATCTCCGTCATCCTACCAAATACCACATTAGTAGAGAATTACCTTTTCCACTGTGGAGTTCTTGTTTTAGATGTCAATGGTATCTGTTTGTAAGAAAAATCTATTTGAAGGATAAGATCTAACTAAGGGTTCATGTCATTGGTAACAGCGCTTAAAATTATTACTGTAAAAATTGGATATTGAGGTGTTCTTAGGGTTTTTTAACGATTTCTTCTCATGTGTATTTTGGCGCCTCACTTATTCCCTGCTGGCGCCTCTTCCCCTCTTGCAAGGGGAAAGTTTTAGAAGTTTTTTGTAATAAGGACATGAGCAACCTTATTTTCTTTTGTGTTTCTCAAGATACTTGAAAATGATTCCTAATTATTTAAAAACAAAGGTAATTCATTTGTTTACATCTGTTAAGAAAAGGTTTCACTTTATGTGACTTCTTAGAATGAATTTAAGGAGCGATAAAACGTACAAACCCAAAATACGTTCAAATAAAGTTTCAATATTTTTAATATATTAATGTAAGCAACAAGAATAATTTTCTTTGATCCCTTATCTATTACATTTACTTCATATTAAGTCACCTATTCCCATCTGACTTTTCAAGCAAATAAAACCTTTCTCCTTTACTGCTCAATTCAGGGTTTTGCATTGCATAAATGCTCGTTCTTATTGCAGAAGTTGAGCTGTACAGTGCGTTAAAAACGGAAGGTTCATACTCCATCTTCATTCTTGAGGATGTGTGAGACACCAATAAAAATGTGTAAAATATATCTCTACTTTTACGATGGAAGTCGTTTGTTCGTATGGAAAACCCAGTTTCCATTGGTAGATTTCTACAGAATACATAACTTATTTTGCTACCCGTAAGGTGCCAGACAATTCGACAAGTAATCCACGATGAGTCAAAGATATATGAAAAAAAAAGAAAAAAGAAAAGAATGTGAAAGAAGTTGGTGTGGACCAGCGTTGAAAGAAAAGGATTGCTGTCTTAAATAGCGGTCCTCAGGGGTTCCTTCTTCGATTCTGTCAGCAATAAATCTATCTCACGCTACCTCTGACTTGGCAGGTTAGCGAAATTCTTTCAATAGTCAACGGTTCAGNCCTTCTTCGATTCTGTCAGCAATAAATCTATCTCACGCTACCTCTGACTTGGCAGGTTAGCGAAATTCTTTCAATAGTCAACGGTTCACTTTTTTTGATGGAACGGACAGACGATTTCAACTCTTAGTAGAGAAACATGAAGTAGTATTCACGCAGTGATCTCTTGGAGACGTGAGAAAAATCTTTACGAATGATACAATGTTGCAAATATTTGTGTATCCGTTGTCATAGAAGTTGAGTTTTGCGTATTTTTCAGAGCTTCTTGTAAGATATGTTCCTTTTAATTTCCAATTACGCTAGTATAGTACATAAAAATTATTTTAACCGTGCAAAAAAAAAAAAAGATTAGGAGATTTCTTCAGATCTTTAAGAACTGCCTCCATGAGAGTCTTTTCACAATTTTTTTGCGATGATATTCGATGTAGATGTGTCAACTATTTTTCTCCTTCTATAACTCACAAACAATTTGATGCAACTAAACATAACTAGAGAATGGATTTTGATTGAATTCCAAAATAGACCTATTTCCGGGCAGCTCATTTTGACTTCACTAACATCCCACACTTCACTTCTGGTTTTCAGAACTTCAAAATTTAGATAAAAACCGCTTTAAACTTTTTTATTGTTTTGTATTAAATTTTGCGTACAGATTGCTGAACAGGGTTTCCGTACGTCCCACCGTTTTTGAGATACAGCGATCCTTTTACACACACACACAAAAAGGTCATTACTTCCCAATAATTCAGCACGTGTAAGGATAGTATTGAAATCAGTCGTATTAATATTTCGGGACCTCATCCGACCTATACAAACTAGCTCCATGAGAGTCTATTTCCAATTTTTTTGCGATGATGTGCAATGTTGTATGAGTTATATGTTTGTGTGAGAAGAATTTTGTTAATCTGATAACTCACAACCAAATGATTGGATCCAAACCAAACTAAAGATTGACTTTGAACGCACAGTGTTTAGAAGCCTATTTCTGGGAAGCTCATTACTACTTCATAAACATCCTGCGCTCCGCTTCTGGTTTCTAACTATTCAAAATTTAAAAAAATATGATTGACCACAGAGGTGGTGTATTGGTAGCGTCTTCGCCTCCACGATCCCATTGGCTGAGCGGTAGAGCGTGGATTCAAACCCTGCTGGGCGGAACAAGATGAGGTTTTCAGATAGAGTTTCTCTCACCTACTCCAAACAAATGTCGGTAAGGTACTGTAAGTTTCTCGACAACTCAACATCTCTCCTTCCCAATTCCCTCACCCATGTCCAACGGTTAGGTAGAGGAGCACGTCTCATGGTCTGAACATCGCCATAAGACACCAATAAATGTAAGTTTTGCATGCGGATTGCCAAACAATATTTTCTACCGTCACACCCTTGTGGAGATTCAGTGAGAAATTAAAACGAAAAAAAGTGGTACCTACTTAGAACTGAATGAGGGAATTGCCAAATATTCAGAGAGGAACACCAGTATTAAGACATTCTGAATTATAATTTGCATTGTAGAACGAAACTGCTAAGAATTATGAGATATTTGAGTACATTGTGTACTTTAAGATCAATGGACGAAAACTTGAGATTTCACCCCTGCCCCTCCCTCTCTTTCTTTGTTGTTTATTTAATTTTCTCTTTATTTTCTGGTAAATTCAATTTTAAGTATATTATTGTAAATATTTCATCATAAAAAGTTATTACTACATATTTATAAGCGAAAATAAATTGAAATGAGAATATAAAAATCTACCCTTTACAATCTCTGAAAAGGGTTTTAAATATTTGTTTCTAGCCAAAACTTCTACACATAAAACTTTACATTAGTTAGTTTATATTAAAAATCAGATCAAATATGCTAATTAAAAATATTTGAAAGCTCTCTAATTTGAAATCAATGTAGTGGATTAGTTTTTTTCACGTTCTTCTAAAAAGTCTAATCACTATTAAACCACTACAGTCTCTTCAGAATTTAATTTTATTTTTCAATGAAATAGATATCTCTGATTACTCAAGAAATATACGTTAATCTCAAAATGCTATTATTATTTAGAAATGGAGTTGTGACGCTCTTGGCCACCTTCAGAACACTTTATCATTTCCTACCGTTTACTCCGTTTAATGTTTCGGGTGAATTAGAAGTTACACCATTTTAGAACTTACACAAGAAACTAGAACCATTAACAATAAAAAAATATGTTGTAGGACAAAGTTCGATCAGGGTTCCTTATATGTCTTTTTCCTCACAGTTTCCTGAACAACTTGTATTATTTTCGCACAAAGAATGAATCGAGTAGACTCTCGTGTAGATGGCTTCATCCCTCATTATTGAGAAACATGAAAATTTGTAGGGGAGTTGAGTGTCCGTAGAAGAAAAGTTTTGTTTTTTTTCAATTTTATTAACCTAGAATTTTTGGTCCTTCAATATTTCTTTTAGAGTTGATATTTTATCATTGATGTAAAAGGGTTTCGTTTTTTGCGTGCCAGACATTTGACAATCTGTTTTTAGTTCAAATTTTATTGCTACTTAGTAACTTGAAAAATTTAATCCACTTCTGAGTATTACAATTTTGTTTTCCTTTCCATTTAAAACAAGGCAAAAAGTCCACTTAATTCGATGAAAATTTCATTTTTTCGACTTCCATTAAATTGTTCTATTCGATAAAGTATTTTACCTCGTCATTCTGAAATAACTTTTCTTCGCTAATTTGTGTATATTACCTTTTTGTAAATAGAGATATGCTGTCGTGTCTTCGATTTTGTGGAACTCTTTGAGGTGAAATCTATGATAATGGAACTTACCTTCGTCACAAATTTCGAACCATTTAGACAACGCTATACACGTCAGAAACATATGTTTTTAATGTATAGATTGACATTATTTTACATAGGTCTTCTAATTCACCCAAAACATTAAACACACACCTTTCGGAAGCAACACTCTATCCATTAGTGAAAACCGTAATATAATCCGTTAATCCGTTTAGTAGTTACAGTGAAAATATTCCGGATAGACAAAAGCGAGGAGCGACTTGATTTTATAATATGTATTGATATAGGGGTCTACGTCTTTTTCCTAGAATTAAGTTAGGCATCCAGAAGAGGACAACTTTATTTTTTATTCATTTCAATAATTTAATATTACAAAATTTAAAGAATAACTCTTTTTCTCAGAAACGTTTCAGTTCGTCATGCCTTCATAGTGCATTTTTACAAGGTTGTTGTTTCTCTTTCTTTTTCATTCGACACATTTGCCCTTAATGTTCTTTCGCGTCAACGTTATCGTCTTCTCCTTCTACTTGTTACTTGAAATCTCTCCTGTGCCGCATCTGTGAAATTGTCCTCTCCTCGATTCCTCCTGTGTGTTTCTTTTTATATTTTCTCCGAATTAATTGTCCTATTTGTTTGCAATACCTCTCACATTACCACAACACATGTTTTACTGTATGTTCCACCATATCATTAAACACATTCTGACGAATTCCCTTCATGTAATACAAGGAATTCAACAAAATTTTGAAGCGAAGTCAACTCAGACGTGATTCTCTTCCTATCATTCACCTCCACCTAAGTCCACGTTTGCAGTCGACGCGGTTCTCCCTCTCATCGCTGTTACGCGCAGCATCTCCCGTCGAAGGGACACTTCTTGCCCCGCTGAGTCTTTCGGAAAGTACGCTTCTTGCAAGCTGTTCCCACGCTACCGACCAATGCTTCGTTCTCCGTCCATGAGACATTCCTCCTGAATCTTAAGTTTCTCGTGAATCGTCCTCACTCTTTCGGAAGCAGTGTGTAGATTAAAATAGTGGCGAGTCGGGAATCGAACCCGTGATTCTGCTTACATTGTTGGGATGCTAACCACTACACCATCCATGTGCCTTCACATTTGTGCACCATTTTCACCCAGATCTGAGCTATTGTTTTGGGATGAATCATTTATCTTAATCTCAGATAAATTTAAAATTATTTTTTACAAAAAAAAAAATAATTCTATGACCACTTAGACGAAAAATATCTATTACCAAATCTATTTTGGAACCATCCCACCAATTTAGATCGAGGTAATCTAACAGTAACTGATGAAAAAATCTGATGGGGAAATGATGCTACACACATAGTGTACAGAACCGGGTCAAGATTAAGAAGAAAATAAGAAATAGTAAAAATATAAATAGTTAGGAACAATAACATTCATTAAATTATTATTATCGATTATAATAAATTAATTATATGGAGCAGGGGTTGTCATGGAGCAAGCCCGTATCACGGGGTTTCGCAGGACCTAAATTGTTTTGATCGGTACGTACGAAAAATGCTAGTATTCAAATAATAATACAGAAAAGTAAATGAACAAATACTTAACTTTCAACGCTGCTCTGGTGCTAATATTTTCTTCACTTCATTTTTATACCAGGGTACCTCTAGCTTTCTTAAGTGTTAGAAAAAGTTATTGAATTGTAATTAACTTTAAAGACAACAACTTCAGAATATAAAGATGAATAACTGTGTGGCCCGCAGGTTATTGTAGATTTGAGTATCTCACCCCCACGGGTGACAAATTTGAAGACCCCAGATGTAAAGTATTATGAAGAAGAATACAAGCCTTGTAAATGTATATAACCGGTAGCAGCATCAGAAGATTGAACAAAATTTGTTCACGTAAAACCGATCCTTGCGGTATAATATTTTTAAATCGTATTTGATGAAGCATAAGTCGCACAAAACTTTCGTTTGCAGTCTGTTTTATTGTAATTTCTGAATCTCACTAATTTTGTTACTGAAAACCCTGCACTCACGAGATGACTTTATTGTTCAGTTCATAGTTTTCAAGTATTAATTTGTGAAACATATTTAAAGAAATACTTGGAGAGTTTCTCTGGAATCACTCTCTTTGTGAACGGATAACGCTTTTAAAGAGATTTTTAAGTTCTATGTATTCATAGTTACGCGTAATATTTGAAAATAACTCAAATATTAAAAATATATTATTGTTGGAAACTACGAGGAATTCATTTTGGGAAGAGCATCATCCGTTGTTTTCCGTTTCGAAACAGAGGATGGACCTGCTGCCTGAGCAAAGTATTTCAATGCTTCATCCGCAAGTCACTAGCGACTTTATGCGCCTCTTATAGATATTAATTTGTGATTCCGTAAGTGCTCCGAGAATAGTGAGCTATATGATGGATGGAGATATATATGGTAGAAGTTGCTAGCGAGAACTTATCATGTGAAAAAAATTTCCAAGATGAAGGAAAGACGTGAAGAAATGGTTTACACAATGGATGCAAGAAATGCTATATCATTTACTATTTAACTTTTTCAAACTTAAATCACTTTCATGAACTTGATAACAACTTATATTATTCAACAAGTTAGTGCTGATTAATATGTTGTAATTTTGCACTTACCCATTTATTATTATTATTATTAATTTTAGTGAGCAATATTCATCATCAGCCGGGTTTCAGGATCGGTGATATTTCACAAATTTTAAGTAAACTCGGTTTTCGAATTATTTAAAACGCACGTCAAATTGTTTGACATCCGGTTTATTACTATTGGAAGTAACGTCGAGGGACAGAATGATTCTGTTCTTCTTTTCGCGAAGAGTGAACTTTCACACAGCTTGACTACGTTTCACTTCTATAACATGTACGTAAAGAAAACATAGGGTAATTTCGGGAGTGATAGACTAGTTTCCTTCAAACGGCTGTAATTTTTTAAACTCTAGAAAAATCTTTAATCAAATAATAATTGCAATCGATGGACAACTTTCACGTTAAAGAAAGAAAAAATTCTGAATAAAAAATATTATATTGGAGAAAAATCCTGAATGGTCCGTGCGGTTCTTGGACTGAAGAGATAAAGCATCCAAAAATAGCAAATTAATTTAGAAAACGTTGGTTAAACAATAAAATGGTTAGATCACGAAAAATTTCATTCTTAATAGTGTTTAAATGTTCAATTTTAGTTTTATGTAGATTTACGCAAAGAAGAAATGTGACAACTAGTTTTAACAAATAAAAATACCATTAAAAATACCATAAAAAATATCCAGTCTTTACGCTGATTTTCTTTATTGATTAGGTGGTGCATCTCTCAAGGAAGCTTACTAGTTCGCCCCTCCGGAAATGTCCAGGAGAGATGGGCCAACGTACATCGTTCATATATCTCTGAAACTCTCAACCTTCCTTCCTGACAGTAATTAACGTGTTTTCTGCCATTCTGGGTTCATTAGATGAATAAACCACAAGTTTACGAAGTAAAACCATCTATGTGTGCAATACTGGACTGCGGACTCAGTCCCAGAGACCGAGTTGACGCCTAAAGTTGCGGGCAAACGACTACTAAATCATTGTAAGCGATATGATCTGTCGACTTCTTTCCCGCTTTACCTTTGTACGTAATGCCGTAAGCGACCCGTTTTACATAGGCGTATAGACTTGGAAATCACAATAAACTGGCTTATGGTATGTGCGCGTTCCAGTAGTATGGTTCAATGGGTAAACGAACAAAGATGGATAAACCAACAAACCAATATTTTCCTCGCGTGATAAGCAGCGATAACCTCTGGAAAACAATCTTATAAGCGAAATCGAACAGAAATCTCTTAAATTGCGGTGAACCAAATCGCCAAGTAAACAGAGTGACGCAGTGTGAAGCGCATCAGCGAGCTAAGCTGAAATTTCTGTGTTGTAATCTCGGTCCCGTCTCCCATTTTCTTTCAACATAACATAATCATTCAACATAGCCAAAACGAAGTTATTCAACATCAACATTGTTGCTCCTGGACACCTATTGCCGGCGCTGGCGTGTTGTCTTTCGCATAACTTTCTACGCCACTGTTCCACCTCAACTAGCCTCATCTTATCTCCTATATATTTAATTTTTTTTTATTGGGGCTTTACGGCTCGCCGACATCCTATATATTTAATATCTTATACAATGGCAATAGGAATATCAACATAAATATTGTATGTACTTACTCCTCAAGAACTTTATGGGTTAATATTTTCTGGAAATAAATCCTCACTCTCCGTTCAAACCTTGAATTGTTGCCGGGGTTATGGCACTTTTATTCGTACTTCAACTTCTACACTGACTTAATTTTTCAACCTGCTTTCTTTTGGACAAGAAGTGTCTTTTTGGCGTAAATCCATCACTATGGAGAACGTAGTAAATCGTAGAGCTGCGGAATCAACGTATCGCAGGGGCTTGTTAGGACCTAGATCTAACACTTTGACTTTTTAAGTAATGAAAATTTTACTTATCAAGTTGACATATGACTGATATTAGTTACAGCCAAATAACCGTAATCCTTTAATATTTGTATTTTTAGGTATTGTTTCAGTTCATTGAGAGTGAATACTAATGTATAGTATGTACAGCTTAGGACACATTTTAGGGCTTCTATAAGACGCACGGGCCCTATGCCCCGCTATATATTGTATAATTTTTTTTATGTTCAAATAAAACCCTTTTGAATTTGAATAAGACTAAAGCAGGGTAAGCCACTATTTATTAAAGCTTGCCAAAAACTACATCATTTGTGACCCTTCTCTATTTATCAATCGTTTAAATAGAATATTATACCCTTCTGTATACTATCAAGTATTAGATCTCCCTTCGCACTGCATGCGTGTCTCATTTGGAATCGTGCAGTTAGGTCATCCATTTTGAAAAGACAGGCCTTTCAATACCTCCTTNGTGCAGTTAGGTCATCCATTTTGAAAAGACAGGCCTTTCAATACCTCCTTCATCTAAAGTTCCAAACCGAGCATTCAATCTTGCCAAATTATCCAATAACTTTTGTTCAACATCTATCAATTGCCCGCAACATATTTTGACTTAGGAGAAGAAACACTTCCACTCAGAATTCACAAAATATTTCCAGTCCACATACTCTTTCTAAAATTCTTTGATATTCTAGCGGTGAATAATTTCTTTGAATTTATTTGGAGGTATCAATGATTCGCACCCCCTTATAATATAGTAACACTCTTAACCATTGTTTAAAAAAACCTTGTCAGATGCTGAGCAGATTTCTGGGCTAGAAACACACGTTTGGAGAGTGCATGTTTCCGGGGCAATGTAATATTCAATCAATTAAGTTGTCACCAAAAAAACCGAGTAATAACTTAATCATCAATCCAATTAATTTATTTCAGTAACAACTGAACAGTAAGAAGGAATATGCGGGCATTTTACTTTTCTGGCAATATTTACGAACACAATGCATAATAAATTGTAAAATAATACTCACATTTTGTTGTGCTTTTAGAGCCGTCAGTCACTAGAAATAGGTACGTTAACTTTCCCAATTCCTGTACTTGTACGTACACTGAACACAGTCGCACTGCATGTAATGTTTCTCACCGCATTCTGTTCAACAAAATTGCTTGTTTTGCAATGTCGTTCACTCTTCTCTCCCAGGCAATCATTTTCGTTTTACCACTTTTAACTCCTTTCTAATACATCTCGATCGGAATTGCTTGAAAGTCATCATAATGCCATTGAATCAATATCATTTAAGACTTTCTCTTTATAATTGGTCATTACATATTTATTTTTTTCTGAACACATTATATGAAAATCCAAAAATTCTTTCGTAATAAATAATATCAGATCCATTAGCTTGATAGTACCTTCATTTATTCAAAATATATAGTGTTGTATTTTTTGTAGTGGCACAACACAAATCAACTCACCGGATTTCTTGTTATTTAATGCATGGTCGCAAAATTTTGTAGCATTCTCTTATATTAATTTTTTTTAGAATTACTACTAATTACTAATGTCTTTGTTTGAAATTGTTGGGAGAAGATAGTAATGTTGCCTTTGCTTCAGCATTTTGTTCATTCATTTTAACTAAATTACATAAATATTGATATCTTCAGTTAGTTTTTTCATCTCCGAAAAAAAGAGTGCCTGAAGTTTTAAACAGTAACTAGTATTTGGTAGTAAAATTTGACGAGTCTATTGAGTTCATTCAATTTTGGATTTAACAAGTCTACTTAATCTATGTGTTTTGATCTATATGTTATTTTAATTTGGCGAAAAACGTTTGACTTTTGTTCATATGACGCTTGCATTGACGTAACAAAATCCGACTTTCACCGAAGTACCTTCATGTTTCCTACACTCTTTCTTCTATCCAAAACGGCGTTGAAAAAGTCACTTGTTCTTCGTTCCATTTGATCGCAGATCCAATCATAACTTTTTATCGGCATTGTAAAAGACCTTTTTCTCTCAATTGTTCGCGCAACAATCCAAATGAATAACTTTGGATTGTGGTCAGTAATAAGCGCCATCTTGAGCTCCAGTTTGCATACTCCACTGTGCCAATCCGGATGCCACTACGATCCCCACCGACTGTTTTGTGCCTGCCAATCCCAGAGAATTCAAAATGAGTGTTTCTAATTATAAATTCTATTTAGTATTTCAAATTAATTCAGTCCACCTCGATTCAGTGTTTCGAATGTGTGTTAAATCATATTTCACTTACTATATTCCAAATCGATTATAGGACAAATCTCTCAGTTATGGAACAGAAATTAGTATTGAGCGGCGTATGGTATATTGAGTGTTATAGAACTGAGGTCTGTAAAATAAACTAACGTATTATTTTAAAGAAATGTTTAATTGTGACATGTTGTAGAAGAAGTTAGTTTCAGAACGACATTAAAATATGTTCATTAATTTTTTGTTTGCACCTCTGCTTTTCAGCCTCAGTGGAGTTAAACCTTGTCTCTTTTCTTCCTAATCCATCTTTATGGGAATTTTATTACTCTAACGTATCCAGTTATTAGTCTCTCAATAAGATTGTACATACATGTCAGTAAAATAAATGAAATTGGACATAGTTCCATCATTCTTGCAACCTCAGCCATAAAGTACTGCAAAATACATAAAAAGGATTGAAATTAGACATTTCAATTTGTTTTTCCAACCATAAATTTTGTTTTAGGACGAGAAAGAATTCGATTTAATAATATTTATACCGTACAACTTTTAGGGATATATTGAATGGAAACCATATAACCTTCGTTTCACGCGATTCTACGCAGAGTTCCAAGCATGAAGTAGTGCCAGAAACAAAAACGTTCATTGACGCAACTGAAATTATTTGCAAATGAGAATAATAAACTCATAATAATTGATTAGTTGAAGAAATTGTGGACATAAAATATTAAATAAAATTTGTTTCATTCAGAAGTGTATGTTCAGCTAAAAATAAATTCGACAAATTTGTAGATGAAAAATCGTTCAGAAATATTTCAGAAAAATCTGTATTCCTCAGATGTATACAAAACAATATTCAGCATCATGTAATATCAGGTTTTTAAATATTCCCATGTTCTCATTGAAAAGTTTCAAAATGGAGTCAATATCCACATGAGTGATTGAATGTAATAATGTTACTGTACCCTGCATTACAATATTGTAAATAATTTTTCTCCCTCAAGTATTGTTAAAATTCTCGAAAGTTTTTAATGTTGGAATTATTTGCTGTTCTTCGTTTATTTATTTGTTTGTTTGAAGGATCACAGGCATTCGTCCGAAACAAATACCTTCATGACATGATAACGTATACATTCAAATATATTTTAAGAAAAGTTATTCGAACAAAAAAATAAGAAAATATCACGAAAAGGAACAAAAAACGTAATCAAGCATTGCGGAAGAATGGATACAAAATTACACATATATTACAGAAAAAGAGTCAGAAGAATAGAAATAAATTCATCTCGTCCATACTTCTTGTTTTACTTCTGTACTAAATTTATTATTGCAAGAAGATATTTAAATATTTTGAGCAACTGCATTAAACAAAGATTACTCTTTAACCATTGGTGAATTGCAATGATTGTCGCTTCTTTATCTGGCAACGGGTTACTATTAAAGCCATAAAGTTTACCCATGGGGTTCACGAAGGGTGGAGCTTTGCAATTTCCTAACCTCGGTACGGGGTGAGGGAGATGTGACCTGCATCTCACTCCGGATTGTTTGATCTCGGGAGAGACATTAAACAGCAGATTGAGTAGACTTGGGAGTCAGTATGGACGTTGAGGTATGAAGAAAAGTCCTCACATCTCGCTGGGTTCGAATGCCCGCTATCTAGTTAGCAGCTCAGCGCTCTACGACCGAAGCTGCTGACAACGAGCAACGCTGACTTCACGTGTTAGTATTTTATAATGGAGAAGTCTAGGAGAAAGAAAGAGTGTTCCTTGTTACGGTCAACTATTTAAGGAAAGGTGAAATTTGTTCTTCACAAAAAAAAGTCTCTAATTTTTATTTGATTATAACTAAGAGAAAAGAAACAAGGAAAAGAGTAAATTCTTTGGACAAAATATATTTCAACTGATACTACTGACCCAGTTTGAATTGCTCTCCTCCTTACAGTTTCATAAACACGTCGTTTGGGAAATTCGACACCTAACTATTTCCCTTAGCGATGCATTTATTCCATGAACCGCTGGGATATGACTTTTACCTTAATCGTGGGAATATTCTCACTCACTTCCGAGTACTTCCGACTGCAGGAAAAAGATGTGCATCGTCTACAGTCAAGTGGAAATTGCGATTGACAGGGTATCAAACTCGGGACCTCCTGCCATGGCCGCAAGTGTGCTGTCCACTGTACCACACGCCTCGACTCGCAAAGTTCGAACACAACAATCCGTTGGACTATCCGTTTGCGAGTGACGGTAAAGCTTTTAAAATATCGTGTTCTACCACGTCTAGAGAATATCTACTAAACGAAGCACATTTGCATCAAAACATCCTTTTTTCTCTATTAAACTTGACTCTAAAAAAACGTCTAAAACTACGAGAACCCTAGTGTTCTGGAATAATTTGCTTGAATGATTCCTTCTCAACTTTAGTCATAGTAGGAAATAGTTTGATTTTTTATTTTGTAAAATTCTATGTATGTTGGTGGGATAACCAACCAAATTAACTTATAGACCAGGCTATGGACCCAATGATAAAGTCGAATTTTTTTTAAGAATGTAGGAGGTAGTTTACTTGTGTAAGATACCACATCTAAGACCCTCTACGTATTTTGAAGGATCGTTGAGTTGATCATTTTTTTCAACTAGCCCTCAAAATTAGGCGATATTTGATCTAGTGACTCGGGTTTTTATCGTGGACAAAAAAGTTTAATTTGCGAGTTGTAGGTCCTAAGTCGTAAATTCAAATCCGTTAATTAGTTATTGCAAAAATAACTTACAAAATCACTATTTTGTTTTTTTGAAATAATTATTGCTAAGAACAATTCCTTTTTTAGTTTTTTGATTTCAAAATGTAGTCCGTGAAATAATTATAACAACGATAAAACAATGAGTGCTGCACGTTATTAGTTGCTGAGATACGTTTTCATTATTTATCCTGACATTTTTGCTAACAATTATCGCATTTCGTCAAAAAATGGTTACAATGTCCTAAACTATCATGTAAATTATTAGGAAGACCCTATAATTTGTTCCCATTTAATTTGCAAAGGATTAGTTGATAAGAAAATCCATATTTTTAATGCCAAATAGGAGTGTTTTTCTGTACGAAACAATTTTTAACTGGATCCTCCACGATGAATTGTGCGAATTTCTTATTTTAACAACTGAAAGTCTGGCACAAATATGGTAGAAACAAAAATTATCCTACAACTTATAGGAATAATCCTGCGACTAACCTTGTCTCATTAAATTTAATTTGGTGCGGAGGCACTAAGTATAAGTAACAGTTTTGTCAAGGCGTTTCACGACAAGGGAAGTCTGCCGCAAACTTGATTCTGTGTTTCAGAACTTCCAGTTCATATAATACTTCAACAAAGTATGAGCATTCATTTCAGAATATTGATGTTCAAGAACGTGACATCTTCGTATACCATAGTTACGCAAGTAAATTTACTGATTACAAATTAGAATGTCACAGGGTTTAGTTGAAGTCGTATCGAGGATTATGAGAGCCGGAGCTGATGTGGAAGTTCGTGGTTCCCGCAGTTTTCAGGAAATTGTCTGTGGTTTCAGAACATTGTCGTGTCCTCATATACATGAACAATTTATTTTCTTTCTGGTATGCTCCTGCCCCGCACCCGAACTCTTGTCGGAAGACTCCTCAATAAAACGTGCGCTGATGTCAGCGGCTACACCATATGCTGAGGACGGACACACAGAGGCTACATCACTAGCGCATTTATCTCATAATACATCGACCGGAAACTAATTTTTGGGTTGTAACTTCTCAAATTGATCAAAAGTCCTTTTGAGTGTTTCTAAATAGGTAAATGTCAGTAGAACTACTCGTTTGTGTGTGTGTGTTTTTTGTGAAAATCGTGCAAAAATACGCATTCAACTTAAGAGATCTATTCAAAGACGTTTTTAAGTAGTTTTGATTAACAATATCAGCGGTGTCATTTGACATATATTTTCCTAGTAGCCATAATTTATAGAACTTGGAACGTTTTTAATTTAACGTGTAAATAGGCTACTCTTGGTAATTAGCTGTTTTTTTCCGAAATCCTTTTGTTTTCGCGTCATGTACCATATCGCTGTGTCGAGTATTTCTTGCCACTTTCCTCGTGCTAATAAGTATACGTCGAAGTGCCTTTGTGTTAGCGGATATGGCATCTAATTTACTGATGTAGCTTTCATGAAATTCGACAAACACACTAAAAATTGAAGAGTAGGAAGAAATTCACTGAAATGTGACAGAGTCAGCGGAGAGTAGGTGTTGCTCACTCGACACTTCCTGGTGATCACCAAGGGATTATTTTTTAGTACTAATAAAAAGTCGACTCGCTAGTCTCTACCAGTCCTGACGGCTTGCTGTCGCTACGCGCTCACTCACACGTAGAGGCCGAACTGCCGCTAAGGGGTTTCGAGAGTTACGAGAGAGTTATTTGAAATGATTTTATGCCATTAATTGAACATTTATGTTTTTGTCACTATTATCTTAAAATTTTTGAATTCTACACATTATTCCCTCAAAAATGAACCGAATCGGCACATAATTATGCTCACAAAACCTGAACCAGTTAAATAATGACTGTTTGAAGTAGTAGAATTGAGATCAATGTGAAGCAGTTACGGTTAACTGACGATCAGTATTTCGATGAGGTTGAACTCCAAGACACTGTCATGGCGGATGTTTGTCCCAGCAGCTGACTCGTTCATTTCGCCGTTTACTCCGTTTCTAGAGCTCTACATGAAAGGTCTCTACTCCGTTCCAGTGACTAAGAAAGAATCGGTTAACAACGTTTTCGTAATGTCGCATGTCCTTACCTATTAAATCTGAATAAGTGAAAGAAACAATTGACCTAACTATTGTCTGTATTGAAGTCAACTCTCTATAGTGTTCTCTACCAGCGGGATAGGGAACTACAAGTGCCCTACAGATGCGGGGCAATAGCAAATAGTTTCGAATGACTTTTCGAATGACTTTTCTTAACTGCACGAACGACTGTGTTGTGGGAGCGAACAACCTATTTCTTTGCTCGATGCGTTAATTCAAAATTATCACTTTAAGTTAAATTCACTCTCTTAGAGAAATACAATCCAACAGGATGTATAATAAAATTGCTCGTTAATGCATAACTGTCTGATGGTTCAGTGGTAACGACGGCTCCCGGAGGTATCCCGGTTCGATCCCCAGCAGTTCCGTAAGTACAATTAACATGTACACCCCGAAAATGTTCAGTTATTGATGACCTTCAGGAATGGTAGTACGGAAATGCTTCGTTAGTAAATACTGGTCCTGTTATATTTTGGCATCGTCTACTGTTTTTCTGTGGTACAAACGTTTCACTGATACACAGTAAAAGTTCCCCTGTCTACACCATTTGAATTTCATTGATTCTCGGTGGAAGCATCTGTACTGCGTAGATCAGTGATTCGTAACTGCGAATCAGTGGTTTTCCACTGTTTCAGATTTAGAGAGTGGCATTCCTTACTCTAAGTCTATGTTTCTATTTCTTGTATACATAGTGCTCGGAAAGGACTGTAATCGTAACAACTTCTATCCCGATATTTTGACGGAAATATCCGGATTTGGAGTCCTGGATTCCAAAAAACTGGTATGCAGAATTCCTCTTGAAATTTTGCTGATGCATTCATAAAAAATATGATTGAAAGTAATTTTGTTAAGCTTAAGTAAGAAAAATAGTGCAATGGTGTTGGAGCACTATTGTTCATTATTTGCACGTATTTCAAATAAAATGAAAAAAAAGAAGCAATTTCCTCCCCAATTTAACCAGCTTTAGGACTGGCAGAATTATTCTAGCGTGGTTCGAGTTTTATAATATACTTCATTTTATTGTTTATTAGCAATAACTAATTATGTATTTGAAACGATTGAAAAAATTAGAGAGAAAAATATAGCCAAGAGGAACAACGGTCTGTATCGTGGGGCAAGGTTCGAATTCTGACATTTTCCATTGCTGTGTCGATGTTTGCCCCATTTGGTGGCGTCCGAATGAAACAAATATTCCAATCACTCATAACAAAAAAGCAGAACTTTGCACATTGATTACATTTTGAAAGAGAGAGTGGGTGATGAGATACTCTGAAAACATAATTATTACATCAAATCTTTAGAAAATAGACATCTCATTATTTCTATCCCATTCATTAGTATTGAGTTAACAACAGATATATCATTGCATTTGATTCCCAAACAGTGCAAATGGAGATAAACATCACAAAAAAGTCACAACGACGCAAATTCTCTTTGCTCTGAAAGCGCAATGACCAAACGCTACCCTACATAATAAAGAGATATCAATATTTTGGTAAAAAATAATTAAACGTACACAAAGTAGAGTTGTGTTCGGTATCATCATTCATAATTTTTAGCGTAGATTTAAGTTATTTTAAGACAACTACCCAATTTTTAATAACGAAAAATACAATTTTTGTGGTTTGATGATATTACTGTAATAGTTGATCGCCGACCCTGTGACCGGAATTTATGTGACGGGCGCAGGTATAGTTTGGGTAGTCTTAATCCCTAAGGAAGTGTCGAGTTTAATGGCGAGACTATCCTCTGACCTGAGGAAGTGTCGAGTTTAAGTAAGCCCACTCACTCGCTCCCAAGTGAATCGTCTCTATTTATCGTTATGTTCTCTGGCAATGTTGTAGTATATTTTTTTTACGTTACATAACGAACATAATAAATGTAGACGATTATAGTGGATCAAGTCGAAAAAAAAGTGAATTTTCGGAGAGATACGCTGCGTCAGAGATACGTATTAACAATGTTTGGCATTATTGCTCCCTTCAATTTGTTCTATAAAATATCCCCTGATAATAATTGTATATCCATGAAGTTATTAAAAATTGGCGTTTTAAAATACTTTGGACGAACTTTTGTGAACGGATGAAACGCTGGAGGGGGGGGGTTCATGTTTCAAGAATTGGCTTTTAGTTGTCAGCATTTTCTGCATTCAAAATGGAGACAACGTCTAAAATGTTTAGTATTTATTTCTGTAAGCCAACCATTATTCGATATGTTATGACAAAACATCTTCACAACAATAAAAGTAAACATTAATGTTGTAGTTACGTCAGCTATCCGTTAATAAATATCTGGAACGACCTTGTTTGTAAGCAGACCAATTTATTTACAAAATACTTACACTGCATGTCAATATAACAAAGAATTTAAAACGCTTCAACTGGCAAGAAACATTACACACCGTTTCTCAAATATATAAAATATCTTCAGGTGTTATAAAGCGACTGAGTGATTGAAAGTAGACTCAGTAAAGCGTTTTTCATTTCTTTGTTGTATTAAAATATAATGCAAGTTTTTTGTAAATAAATTGGACTGCTTATAAAAGAGGTTTCATGTATTTAATGAAAGTAAATCCCGTAACTGTTTATTTATTTGATATCTAGTGATACTTAATCAAAATATGAGGTAATAAAGAAATACAAATATCGATAGAAATCCCTATCATTACAGTTCTTAAGGACTTCAGTGCACGAGTATCGCCGGTATATTTTTTGAAGGTTTTGGGTTTCTTTCTCCGTAAATAATATCACATCCATTTGACAACACAATGGTCACTTTTTGGAGTGATGAAGGAAAAAATTAATGGAAATGGACCGAAGTTTAAACCGACGTGTTTGCATTCTTATCACACTTGACTATTATTTTGCAAGGTAGTGATACCATAGGGCCCATTTTACATCATCCGGTTTCACCCGCTCGGATATAGTCGGGGCCCTGACAAAATAGAGATATACTCGTAACCTCGGAAAATTTTCCCCAGTGTTGAAATATGGTATACACATTTTCATCAGAACTAACTGAATTATTCATACGCGATGTTAAAGAAAGAAAAATATTAAGTGATAAAATATACCATGTTGCTAGTAAACTTTTAGTTATAATTTTCAGTCCTCCAGCACAATACTTGACAAAAACCTCTTACCTCTGATGAATACAGGCAGCATTGGTCTTGGATAATCTCGAGCAGTCTTTCACAAGCTGGGGTTTCACTTCACTTCAGTGAAGGTCGGTTCTAGATCCACTTGCGAGTTGCAGTATTCGCACAAACATCATAACTGCATTGAATAGTGAAAATTTAGAGTTGAAGCGTCCATAGGTGCTCTGTTTCAATGATCTGAAGTGGTAAGAAAGGGACTTACGCCGTGACATTTGGGTATAAGAATAATACGTTTATTCGAATAGTTTTTAGAATTTTAAGACTAATTCTAAAACAAATGGTATTACGTTAAAATGTATGATAACGCTTCCTTGAAAGTCCAGAATATTCTTGTAATGATACTTCGTTTTTGGTAAATGGTAATACAATGGGAGATATAGAGATCTTGGAAAAGGCTACCTTTTATAAAAGGATGAAATTTAAATTATCTCTACTTGTGGATAATGTTCAGTTCCAAGGAGATTTTTATGAGCTACGATATGTATTTTGACTGGGTTATGACTACTTATAAGAAATGAACCTAATAAGCAAGATGATGCAAAACGATCAAACAATCTCTCATTTTTAGGAATCAATGCCGTAAATGGGATTTCAACAAATGTTACTTTGGAGCCTGGGGTGAAATTTGGCACGGGCAAGGACTTAGCCTAAGGGGGGAGGGGGATAGGCGTCCGGATTCCCCTACCTCTTAAAAATTGTACTAAAAATATTTGAGATAACCGGGAATTAATTAATATAAAGGATTGTTGATTTAATGCGTATATCAATGTTTGAGTTTATATGAATATAAAGACTTAGAATAAAAATAAAATACGAACCATTTTAAGAGATTACGTCATTACAACGTAGACCCTCCTCCCTTTAGCAAAATACTGGCTGCGTCCCTGGCTTGGAGAGGATTCAGGGAACAGAAAAAGGTTCCATTCTGCAACAGTGTAGGACTAAGGGACAAACGAGCGATGGGAACGCATAGGCAAATGACCCGGGAGGGTCACTATTCACAGTGGGAAAGGATTTGACACCAAGCGTAACCCTATGCGATGTAACTCGGCACTCCACGAGACATTGGAGCACTCATCGTCAACGTCTTGAGTTGTTCATCGTGGTTAAGGTTTGGCGGGGGCGCGGGTGGTGTGTGAGGGGGCGGGAGGGGGAGGGAGCGAGCGAGAAAGGACGCTGTTTCCCATTCCCGTCGCACTTCGCGTGCCTCCTCCCACTTGCCGCGAGCGTGAGAGCGCTCAGCGAGTATAGGCGATTGGGCAATAAATCAATCCCCACCTGGAGCGGTTGCGATTCGTAGCGCGTCTGTAAGCGCGGAGCGGGCGCTGATCGCCGCTGCCGCCATCGCGGTTATTCGTTTTGGGATCGCGAGCTCCATGGCGGCGGGTGCGCTTCCCCCTTCTCTCTCTGTCTCTCGCTCTCTCTCTTTCCTCTACGTCTTTACTCTCTTCCAGATTTCACTACTCAATCACAAATAATTGTAGTTGGGGTTAATCTGGTATTTCAGAATATTCAAGAAATAAGGATATTTGGTTATTAGTTGAATATTCTAAATAATGAAGTTCGTGGCGAAAAACCTTTAAAGAGCTTCAACAGGTTTCGTAGGGATTTTGTTTGGTAGAATGATGTTGTATGAAACATTTGTGATACGATATTCAAATAGTAAAATCATTTAACGTAAGTAGAACTGAAGTACATTCATTAAAGTGAAGAAACTGAGAAAAGTCAGTGAAATATTCGATTTATTAATTGTATGTCAGGTTTATCGTCGAAGATAAATCCTGCTTTTTAACAAAATTTTGACCGATTTTCGAGAACGTATTTGACTCTCATTTGATGATCATAACTATGCTATTCAGGTTATGACGGTTATTCAGAGAGGAAGAAGAGAATAACTTGTTTTTGTGAAGTACGATGAAATCCATATGAAACTGACCCAAACACTGCTATAATGTAAAACTGTATTCCAAATCTTTCCAATTCCGAGATCTCTTCCAATGAGATTAGCATTAACTCACATCTGTTTATATTGACATTGTCTTGAGGAGAACCGCAGTAGGATACCTAAACCGTTGGTGGTTCCGTCAACGAATACGCGATGTGTCCGGTTACTCGTCTTGTCTCCTGCCCCTAAAGCCCACGGTTACTGTCGACCTCGAAATGTTTCCTTGCCCTATCCTCACAAATGACTCATCAGATTTCATTCATTTTTGAAAACTTACTTTACATTATCATACAAAAATCAATTTATACCGTTTTTTAAAAAAATTCATATCTTTTTGAAAAATGAGACAAAAAAAGAAACACGTAATAGATTCTCAAACTTTTGATTTAATTTTGATGTTTAAAAAATTTAGTTTTAAAGTTAAGAACTGGCTTAACCTATTTTAACGAAGCACACTTATCTCAACCGATAAATAAATTGCTATTGATGAGCCAGCGATATTTAAAAGTATTTTTAAAAACCAATTGATATGAGTGAAAGAAAGTGATATCACCTACATACTACATTACTTAACAACATTTTCAATCGGTATTTAAGAAATAATATTTGTACAAAAATCACAAAATTTACGTGAACAAAGCTCCGAGAAAACAACTTGAATTTTATATTTGAAGGAGGTTAAAGCAAAAATCTTTTGAAAATACATTGGAAGGAAGAACTAAATAGTACACTTTTTCCTGTGACATTATTTATAGATTAAATCAGGAGTATGTTTCTTTGCAATGACCGTAGATCTAAACAACTGCTTTCAATTGATCGATTGTTTCTCATACGAGGTTATTATAGTATCCAACTCATTATTTCGTATCATGTTTTTATGTTGCATTTTTTAGAAGTCTTCTCACAGAACGGGGACTTGATATTTAATATTGAACTGCAAGTATAATGCGCTATTGTAATGAAGCTCTCTATAAGAAAGGAGTTTTTCTTTTTAGTCCAGATGACGAAAAGTTATACATTTAAAAACTTTTAACAGCTTCTGTAGTTATTTTAAGTTGTGAAGAAAATGATACTTTAAACACAGTTTTTCAATCAAAAACTGTTTCCAGACCGAGTGTTGTATTATTTACGAGGTTTATCTACAAGAAAAAGCATAAAGCATACTTGCCTTTCAAATTTTGAGTGGTTTAACCGATTTGAAGCGTTTACATCATTGTTTTATGCTAGGGGTATTATGTTATGTTCTTTCTTGTATAATGGATCTTATCCAACATCTCAAATATTACGTTTTAAATTGGTGCATCTCGTGTCTTTGCAGATGATCTTGTAGTATTGGCGTTAAGACATCTCCCTTGCTCTCTCTGAATATATACGTCAACATTTATTTTTCAAATATCCTTATTGCTTATAACGAAACGTCGCTACCCCACCGGTTGCCCCAAACTTCCTCTCGGCAAATTCTGTTCCTTGGATCTTCTTAAAATCTCTTATTTCTACTCTCTGCAGATCTTCACATTACAACTCTCTCTTCCCCATTTAATTCTTTTCAACCCCGGAGGACTAGGTTCGTGAAATTTTAAAATGTTTTTCTTAGTTTTTTTATATTTTAGTGTTTTAATGTTCAGGGAGAGCACCGATTGATGTAGGCCCATTCGTAGATTTTGTGGATAATGCAAGATGTATAATTTTTATTGTCTGTCTCGTATTCATCAAATTGACATTTTCGTTCCACGTAATTTTTTCCTAATTCCTTTTTCATTCAGTTGGCGTTTTTCACAATCATCCTTTGTGGGGAGGATAGCGTTCTTTTTTCTATCTTCGTGTTATATTTGAAAAGTATCCATTCAGAACTCTACGAATTTTCACAATTTCTTCTATACATTCTATACATAATGTTGTACCTGACTTCATCACTAATGAAATTTGTATTTTCTCTGAAAACAAGAGGTGTAGGAGAGTGAACTGCATACGCGATTGAGCAGACAAAGGTGGAATGGGTAGATATTTCAATGGATCGTGTCCGAACAGACAATTTTGAAAATAAAGACTGACAAGAACCTGAACCGGCAACATCTACTACTTGGTCGCATGGTTTCAGTACTGATCCGTCATCAGTCCCTAAGTTCCTCCCACTGATAGGTTCGCAGAAACGAGACTTCTACAACTATGTGTACATTTATGATCCTTGGAAACCGGATCTTAAATGTTCCCGATATAGGTTCCACCTCGACCCTCTTACCCGCTGAATAGGAATGTGCTTCAAACCAATATGTTTGGATGCATCTGGTGCCTTTCAGACATTCTATTTGTATCCGAACAGTTATAACCCAGTCAATAATGTTTCAACCCTGGAAAAAATATGGAGCTAAATATTATTAAAGTTGTTGATATTTCATGTCAAACAGTGATTGAAAAGTGTATGCAAACTTTCAATCCATCAGGAATTTTTGCGAGGTTGAAGGTCCGATTGTCTAGGCTATGACTGTTTTCGTACGTATCACATATTCTTTTTCCAGGATAGAGTTAATGCGGCCTCAGACAGAAACTCTTTGTGATTTAGAACAGGTTGCTCAATTGAGAGACTATGTGCGTACACTACGGGTATCAGCCCAGGTCATCACCATTTTCATCTAGACATAACATTCCCCCTCAGAAATGACCCATTGCTTGACCCATTGCTTGACCCATTGCTTGACCCATTGCTTGACTATCTTTGAAGTCAAACCCAGTTACCGATTTCTTTTTATTAACTGTTGACACAAGCTACTGTTTATCATTACCACATAAGCTGATTAAAAGAGAGATCACGGTAAAGGAAAACTGAGTTAACGTTGCGATTAATTGAACAAATTATCTGAAAGCATTGTTCAAAGATGTGAGGGTTATTTTGTTAGAAAAATGTTTTACTTGCAAATAAAATCCAATTCAACAACATAACACATATTTATAGCTCGAAAGTATATCCAGAAATATTTGGTCTATTTTGATACGAATCAATAATAAATTTGGCTAAAGTCATGAGTTGTAAATCTTGAGATCGGTACATTTATGTCAAGTGATACGTCGTTTCCACATTGATTTCATGTCCATTGAAACATTCACTTCAGATGTTCAATTTTCAATTTTCGAGTACTCAAACTTTTCATGTTCTATTAGATGAGTCGCTCTTAGATAATAAATAAAAATAGTCTTCTCAGTACGCCGTGCAATTCAGACTGATCTTATAACGAATAGGTTTGGTGAATACTTGTGCCTCACAATATAAGNACGCCGTGCAATTCAGACTGATCTTATAACGAATAGGTTTGGTGAATACTTGTGCCTCACAATATAAGTAATTGGAAAATCTTGCAGAAGTTTTGTGAATTTCAATTAATAAAAAACAGGATTTAGTGAAGAATCTTGAGACTTTTCACTTGTAAGGGAATGATACATATATTAGTGTACGTGTTAATACAAACTTTCAAGGGCTGTAATGACCTTGACGAGCCCTAAAGCCCCAAGAAAAGAAAAAGAAAAAACTACCAACTTTTATATTTACTCCATCCATTCGTTTCAAACTTTAATTGTTATTATATATGTGTGTATGCTTAGTTTAATACAGACTTTAAAGAAATCCTGTCAACGCGAGAAACGAATATTAGAAACTTTAACGCATGCTTTTAACTTGGGTGTGAGAAAACCAGTTCAACTAACGAAAATACGCTTACGTAATTCTTCTTATTCCAGTGAAGTATGTTAAATCATCGTAACATCGCACTTCTTGATAACTCTCCTAACGAGAAAAATATAACATTGACAAAATCATCTTAACAATTAACTGAAAAGTGTCAAAAGATTCGTGACCCGCGATATTCGGTTAACGAGATCCAGAATTCGAACACTAATATCCAGTTTAAATGTATATTAGTGCCATGGAGATGTCTAATTTGCCTGTCGTAAATAGAAACGGACACATGGCGTGCACATTACACATGATTGAAGAGCGAATTTTAACGAGATAGAGACCTAACTTTCAAGGTACTCTCTGGTCAATGTGGAGTTCCGCCGTCATCGCTTCTAAGCTACATATCTAGCACATCATTGACTACAACCAATCATCAACTTTCATTTCATTTTTTTAAAATTTATTTTTATTTATTTGTCTGATGGTGAGATTCAGGTCACGAGATTCTTTCATCTAAATGTTACTTGGGTGAGGGAATTCGGAAGGAGAGATGTTGGTGGCTGCGGAACCACAACGGAAAGTCTCACCAAGTTCAAATGAGCAGGGTTTGAACCCACGCTCTGCCGCTATATGTTGTTGGCAAAGTCGCGCCCTTTTGACCACCGCTGCATGAATTCACGTCTAAGATTTCTCTCCATTATAGTGAAGAAAAAGGTAGAAACTCATACATAGTGGACATATCTTGTAATATAAACGCGGTGTATTCCCGGACAACTGTAGCGGGGATTCTATGGGGATGAGACTATAATAAAATAATAAATAAAAAACCTTCTTAAAAACAACCTTTTCTTTGAGCGAACTGCAATACCAAATGCTAATGCATCCATATATATTTCACATTAGTAAATCCTAATAAGAATAAGCGGACTTATTATCTTTATCGCTGAAAATGATTTAATATTTAATGTTGAATTATTTATTTTTAAAAATCTCGTTGCGCAAAATGTTTATAAAAATGAATACCAATTAATTTCATTGGACTGTGACAAATTGGTAAATAAGTACTTGCCGAAGTATGTGTTTTATTTATGATAAATTATAAGGAACAAACAATTATTTTCCTTTTTTTACTAAAATTTTACAACAAAAAAAAACCGATTTATTTATCAGTTTAGCGCGCACAAATTATTTGGAATGTCTGCGAAACAAATATAGAGAACAAAAAAAAATTATTCGCCGATCTACGGATCTACGCGAAGAATATTGAATATGTTCCTTAGACTTCTAATTTTTCAAAATTCCCTATGCACCATCGTGATTTAATAAGTTGATTAATTTAAAATATTTGTACTTTTAAAATACTAATTATCGCCTTTTAAACTTCGTTTAATAATGAACACTTTCAGGGGAAAAACCCTTTGAAAACTCATCGCGTTCTCTTCTTCTCTCGCATATCCAACTTTCTTACTCTGCATGAAGGCCTCTCCTTCCTCAGACGTTGTCTCGGCGTGGGAGCGGTCTCTTCTTTGATATTCCGCCGACAATTTACAACGTGCTCCTCCAGAACACTCCATAAGCCACCACAAAAGCCTTTGCTCACTCATTGTCACCGCACGCTTTTTGCCCGCTCCCCAGAAAAATCTATCAGCGCCATTGCGTGTCTGCATTATCAAGACCTCACCGTGAGGAGTGTTACTGAAGCGACGACGTTTCTGGACGTCCATTTTGACACTCTTTGTTAACTTTGTTCGGTTCGAAGTGGCCGACGCCGTGCGCCACCACCGTGCGAATCGGCTCATAGAAGTGTTTGAATTTTGTGATCAAGATTTAATTCGGTTAAATTGTCGATTAAGCGCGGTAATCCGGCGTTACAAGCAGCGTGACTGCACGCTAAGGTTACAGGTCCGTCTCCCTCTCTCTGTTCGGACCTTCCGAAAACCTTTCCCATACTTGAGTTTTCCTTTTTGTGTGGCGGAGGTGTCGGGCCAGGTGCACGACTCGATTGGCATTAGACACTTCGATTCAGTATGTATATGCAGAAGAACTGCTCACACAGTGATCCAGTTGCGGTGTAAAAAACTAAGGTATATTAAGAACATGATCGAAAGTATTTTTGAACTCAAGCATATGACATTGCAAGCGTGTTGTGATCGTAGACATGATATTCAGCATTTTATCGTTCATTTCTTAAATATCTTAACACTTCCCTGCATTTATATTTATGAAACGGTCTTGTTTGTTAAGACCGAATTACTGAAGTGCCATCCTTGCTTTATACGAAACAGTCTCGTTCACGAACACAATACTCGCAATAGTAATAATATTCATCGGTCTAGAGTGTCAACCACTCTTTGCCCAAAAAGGACCGCATCATTCGGGAATCGTTCTATATAATTCCCTGCCCAAGAATATAAAAGACATTACGAAATTGAATATCTTCAAATCCGCGGTTAAAAACTACCTCCTGCACCAGTACTTCTACACTATAAAAGAATTTATTGTTTNACTGTAAAAGAATTTATTGATTTAAATAAAAGTTAAATCTGTCTTGTACTTTATGACGCCATTGCTGTAGTACTTTTTAAATAACTTATAACAATTTCAAAAACTATTTCTTGCATGATTGTTGTGTCTTATGGCTCATATTAATTTAGTTTTATGTGTACTCAACTTTGGCACGGTTGTG
>NNCF01127130.1:199196-316954 GCA_002313205.1 Laupala kohalensis | reverse complement strand
TTTTTAAAAATTATTTCAAAGAACAATGCATACTCTTAGTACTTTAAAATCAGATTCCATATAATCACGTTTGATTATTCACTGAATATGTTTTGAGTGACACGAGAATATATTTTTGGTTTTCAAAAATATTTCTTAATGTAACAACTAAATTTAACTTCAAATTTTTTTTTATACATTTAAAGGTATTATACATAATTTATTTGCATTTGTTTCATAAAAAAAAAAATTAAGATAAAAATAATAAAGTTTTAATATATTTGTCATAAAAAGCATGTTCCATGAAATAAAATGAATGATGAAATCCAGTGAACTGGCACATAATCTGAATTGTTTGCTGCAATGTATCTGTATTAAGAAGGAACTCTTTATAATTTAAAAAAAGAAAAAAGATTATCGTAACATTACGGAATGTGGCATAATTTAACATTATAAAGTACTTAATATCAGGAGGTGTGTTGTGCATTTTGTTCAATGTTCATAAACCATTCTCCGACTTTACCTCTTTAAAAATATAATTTTTCCTTTGGGACTGCACCTCTAGATGTGTCTGCGTTTTAGGGTAAACAAAACGTTTTTTTTAAAATCATGATTGCTCGGTTGCCTACAATCGACGTACATATAGTAATTCTACATACTCGACAGGATTAAGTAGTTATCCGTTTTTGCCTGACAGTATCAGGGAAGTATTTGTTGAATATATAATTAAAAGACATGGACCTTGACGAAAACCATTTTCATCGTTTAATTATGAAAAGTGATCATCCTACTTGGTGCAACGCCAATGTGTATGAGTGGTAATGTAATAACTTCAGGTGTTCTGAAGCACATCATGGACGCATTGGAAATAATGTCAATAAATACTTTTATAATAAGTTTACTTTTGTTTAGCAAGAATATTTTATTTACCTCGATAATGTGATAGATACTACTTTCCATCGGTTAGTGGTAAATTAGTTTCACTCCGTTCTATATTTAGCATCAAAATATAAACAGGACATGACAATAGTATTGTATTTGTATATGGGAAATGTAGCGTGCTAGGTCATTGTTAGTAAGTGAGCCACGTGGAGGGATTAGTAGAAGCGGTTAGTAAGTAGAAGTGGTTAGTTATTGATACTAGGAGGAGCTGGATAGAGGAAGGAAAGTTGGCTTTTCGGTAGTCACAGTTATATGAACTGGGACGTTAATGTGAAAAAGCTGCAAATTTTCTGGCCCCATTGGGAATCGAACCCGGGATCTTGGTGAGAAGCGACAACACTACCACCTGCGCCACCGGTAGGGCTTTCTGATTGTATATGACAACGGAGCATTACGTAACTCAGATTACCTGCGTGGTCAGACGTGTCAGAACTATCATTTATTTGGACTCAAATAGTCAAGTACGTCCTTTTCAAGTAATTGAGACAAGAAGTTTTTTGTCTCGATGTTGTTGTAAAATGCTCTTATCTCGGAGAGGAAACGGTGAAAGATGAAACCGTCGACACATCTTTTAATGCACTAAAGTTCGATACTCAAATGGTGTTGATTACTCCATCTGGTTACACAGGTAAGGAACTATACTTTTCTGCGGCTTTTGCGTATTACTGTACTTGAGGATGTCTGCCAGTAACTACCCAACTGTGTGAACGGGATATGCTAAAGAACTAAACAACTATGTAGATAAAATTGCATTTCACGTTTTTGTTGAATTGCACAGGATTGGATTCGAACTCATTTGGAGGTCTGAATTAAACTAATGCAAACTTTTGAAATACCTTTCCCTTTATGTTGAAAACGACTTAAAATTTAAATCTTTAGAGTCTTCATACTGCCTAGACCAATTGTGGTCTTTTAATTCAGTTGAATACTTCGTTTTAGAAAGAAATATTACACAGAGAAAAGTCAATTTCATGAAAAACACGGGGAAAAGAAACGAACAAGAAATGGCAGTAAAAAACGTCCATTATCACCTTGGTTCACACCTTGTGGCGTGGTCCCTCCTTCTGTACCACAATTCCGTCGTTCCGCTTCTCTTAGACGGTCCTNGTGGTCCCTCCTTCTGTACCACAATTCCGTCGTTCCGCTTCTCTTAGACGGTCCTTCGGTCGGTCGGTCGGACGCCCGGTGGCCCAACGCAGATGCTCCAGAAGGTGTTCTTCTTTCCTTTGATACGTTTTTCTGGCCATCACTCATCAAACCTCAAGACATGTTGGACGCCACCCCAAGCGGCGGGATGGAAATGCTGAGCACGGACGGGCATTCCTCCTCAACTGCATGTCGGCAGATGTGGTGGTGAGATGTATTTCAATAAATAATTAAAAACTTACTAGAATAATTTTAAAAACACTAGAAAATATAAATAATGTTCGTCCATAATATGCCGTAAGTTTTTAATTATTTATTTAATTAGATTATATAATGGACGTTAATAGTAGTAGAGATGTATTTGAACTCAGATATGTAATTGATGTTTGTAATTGGTCACCAATGAACGGTCTGGGTTCACGGACAGTGGGGTTCCGTTGCGTTCTGTGGTATAGTGGTTGAAGCACTTATCTTTCATCCCTGGTGAACTTAGTTCAAATACCAAATGATCCATGCAGTGCTTGCTGTAATGGATAAAGTGGGAATTCGACAGGTTTATTCGCGGTACTCTTGTCTCCCCTACCCATCGTTTCATTAATATTTATCATTCGGCACGATCCACTAATTACCTCACTAATGTCACGCGCCATTTCGCACAATATTTCGCCCTATCCCCTCCTCATCCCGCGCTCTTTCAGACGTTTTCAGGATCCAACGTGCTTTGGTTGCACGACTGAATCGAGACTCCTAGAATGGGGTTGAAGCGAAGGAACTGTGAGAGAACAGTGTCTTGTGCAGTCTCCCCTTCAAAAATGCCGAATGATTACACAGGAACAGGGCTCCGTCAGAATTATTTGGCCTCTTGTGAAATGATTAGGTTCTGTTGACCAGAGGGATAAGGATTTCCTTTTACAGCTGACTGAATGGGTCCGGGAGTCAGTCTGGACGTCGAAACACGAGTTGTGTAAAAATCCCCCAAGATCCCGCCCGCATATCAACTTTCTACGATTCCAAAAGTGATAATGTTTCGTTTGTTTTTGAGTATATTATTCTAAAGAGTCAACCATTTTATTTTCCTAATCGTGGAGATGTTGAAGAATTGCTCCTCCACTCAGTAATATTTTTGAGATAAAAAAAGTGTTAAAGAGGTTGTGGGATCTTCTTTGTAGACATAAAAGGTCGTTTTCAGAATTTGTTTCCTCATTCTTGTTTTGTGTTTTTATGGATTAAAAATACTTCTGCATTCTAATGACAACCTCCTCTCCAGCAACCCAGGTAAAGCCACAGTGCCGTGTCCTTCATCACCGTTCCGTAAATGTTTTCCTTCCATTTAATCAGACCTTTGAAGCATTGTGAAGTAAAATACGGCGGGGGAACTACCAACGGGTATTACACCCGTAATTGACTCTTGTGAAAAAGATACTTATAAGTGCTATAAGTAATTTATTGCTTTCAATCTTCTTAAATCTGCAAGAACTAATCGTGGTATTATTTGAAGCTATAAAATCTCAAGCAGGTTTCTGTGCTTCCTGTAAAAAGTTACTCATCAATATGTGGTAATGATGCTTTTGATTAAGATCGATAAATGCTATTTAATAAATGAAACGAACATGTTCTTTTTTTCATTTTATGCTTACTACATCTCAAACTGCTCTGATTATTCTCATTTCAATGACATCTTCTTCCGTGTATTTCATTTATTTTGCAAAGTAGGAGTGAATAATATCGGTTACAATGTGTTGTCAATTACCTGTATCCAAACTGGTTACTTCATAGTAGTTTACAGTCCTACAAATTACTTTTCTTTTCAATATTTCTCAATGACCTCCAACTTCCATGTGCAAGTTAAGACGCAATAGAAGAAGTCTTAACAAATTGCGTCAAACTAGGACTATTTTTCAATATGGTTTGATAATTTGTCAAACTCTGCTCATTGGAAGCCTCAAACACTTGCTGCGAGATATTTGTGTTTGCTAGTTTCTAAGATCGACGTGACCACAGTAATGAAAAAAAATTCTCATTCATTTTGAAGAGACGGATAATTAGGATTTCCGCGACAGTGCTGCTTAAAGTCTGGAGAGATATGGTATTAGAATAGAATATTCTGTTCTCAAAATCGACGACTTATTTCCCTCCTCCCCAGCATCTTCCCCAGCATGTAACAGAAAAAAAACACTGAAATACTTAAGTTGCAGTATCAGGTTCATCAGTTTAACCAAATTTCATAGAATTATTTATTGTAATAATAAGTTAATCGCTCATTTTGACTTATCCATTTAGATATACGGAATTACATCTTTGATGAAATAATCTTTCAAATTATACTACCTCATTATTCTGCATTAGTTTCATCTACCAATCATTGATGTCCATGTTCCTTTTTTTACGTTACATTCCTTCTCCTTGGTCTTAATTACACTGATATATTACTCGGATATGAGAGTTAATATTCTCAACTAAAATACGGTCCGCGGTTAGTTTCAGGTTCTTCAAGGAGCTGAATCGAATCCACGCCAGGATTGTGAAAAACCTTAAAACATATTTCTTTTTTGTTTGTTCAGTTATATCAGTGTAATGAGAGTGCTATAATAAATATAAATAATTTTAAATATAAATTCTTAACTCACGTGTTCGTAAAGGCAGTAAGATCTCTCGCATTACACAATCCTATTAACCTGAAGACGTTCAACATTGTACGTTTTGATCGATTAACATTAGCAAATGCTTTCCATCAAAACGGACAAATCTATATCGTGTTTATATAACTTTACTTTCCAAATATTAAATTAATAAAGTGTGTTGAAACTTTTCCGTCCCAATTCTTTCACATCACAACATGTGTTCAGGAAGAGGTCAGGGGTGTAGTGACACTACTTTCATGATTCTATAGTTTGTTCAAGCTTGAAACGAACGAAAAATAAACTGACATTTGTAAAGAAAATTTCATCCCAATCCAGTCTACTGAATACATATTTAAGACTCGCATATAATTTTAGATTGCATTTGAAAGATTCCAGAAACGCCGGTACAGGTAACATGGGTTGTCAATTCCATTCCAACTTCCACAAGATGAGGACATCTACACCGCAAAATTTGGCAACGTCGAACTCTGTATAAGTCATTCAACAAATCGACTTAAAAGTTCAACTGTAGCTCTCATGTTCCAGTATTCAGAGCCCTGACACAAGCAATGAAACACTTCGTCCACCGTATGTGCAGTGGTGGGTGACGCAACCAACATGACGTTGCTAGTCGGAGCGCGCGCACACTGTCCAAGCAGTGAACCCACGAGAGGCGTTGGTGGCACGTGCGCTTTCTCTCTTTCTCTCTCTCTCCTTCTCCCTCTCTCCCGCCCCTCTCGTTCTCCACACGTGCGCCTCCACTACCTCACCCCTTACGCCTCTCTCGAGTGTGTGCTGCTTGCTGCTACCCTCCTGTGCCTCGTCCGCTTGTTTAGGCAACCAAAGCGATCATTAGCAGCCAACCGCGGATGCGTGGCCTCGTCCGCCGCACCAATTAGGCTCTAGCACGTGGGCGGACGTGGGTGGCAACAGGGTGGTAGTGGTGACAATGAGAGCGAGGAAGATACCGCCGATGGGTGAAGGTGGTGGCGACAAAGGGGTGCGCAGAAGTCTGCGATAGGGAAGACAAGAGGGTGGCTGTTCACGTGGGAGTTACTTTAACTAAAGGAGGAACTTCTGGACGAGGACGCGATTCGAAGTGACAGTCCGGGAAACAGGAAAGGGAGAGGATACGGGTGAGGAATTACGGCAGTGTGTTTTAACAGCTTCAATATCACTCAATCTCCCTATAATAAAATTAGTCTAAGCTCCTCTGAATAAATGTTCTGAATTAAATAATAGTTTCTTGGATGTTTTTGGTCCATGAATGGAGAAATATTTATTACTCTCCTTTTAAAACAATGTGTGGTACAGCAAAATCTATTCTTTCATTTCGTACTGGTCTCTCCTTCATCTTCTGACATCAAATCTCCGTAAAATAATAAAATCTAGTGGAACACTGAACTCGAGTTTCTAGCTATTGTTTATTCCTTTTTCATTTTTAATCTAGACATTTTCGACGAACTTAGTTTTTAGAAATCACTGACAAAATTTGAAAACTATATTGAAGTGGGAATAGGCAATATGACTAAAATATTTTATTATCCCTTAAATATATTACATATTTCATTGTATTGTTCATATTTTAGAATTGATTTTTTAATCGACTTGTTTCACAGTTTTATCCACGGCACTCTCATTTAGTGCTTCATCCCACCAAGGTCGCAAACGTGTTTCATCCCCAGGTTCCTCATAATGTTGAACTGGAAATATGTGGTTGATGCATTAGTGTTGAGCAAGAGCGTTGATGTCTAATATTTATTTGTTGCCTCTTTTTACTATAGATGTTCAACAAGGTCTTACCACTAAAAGAATAAACATTCAGAAAATTGGTACTTATGTGTCCCAGATGAGAAGGATTCGATGCTAAATGCGTTCGAGTAAGGGACACCATTCTTCCGTTTTTACGCAAATTGGAAGTTATGAACTACTAATATGGAAAATAAAATATAACACAATATTGTTAAAAATGGTACTCTGATTTTGAAATGACGTCTTTTTGGCGAAGATGATTAGTATTTATAATAGCATTTAACTCGACTAAGTTTCTAATTGTCGAGTCCCGGCAGTCTCAATCGTAGGAGTCACAATCATACCTCGTTCTCATCATATCTATATTTTGTCTCTCTCAATCATTCTACCGCAAACTTTTTTCCTTCACTGACAACTTAGAATGACAACCAAAGTTGAGACTGAAATTTCAACGACTCTCCTCGTCATGAAAATAATCCACGGTTAAATATTCAGCTATCAATTGTTCGTGAGCATTATGGGTGTGTACATTATTAATTAAAAACATATCTCTTCATTTCTGATTCGAACATCATTTATTTGGCTCTTATAAGACAAATGCGTTATTTTTAATATTTTCATCTGCTCTCCAACTCATACATTGGTGCCCTAAAATGGGTACGAGAGTGAGAAAATAATGTTTCACAGACTTGACTGTGAAATCCAATTTTTTAATGTAATTTAATTAATATGTGCGATGATTATTTTTGTATCTGTGGTCTCGATAATGTATTCTTACATTATTAAATCAGATACTATCACATATACATAAAACATATTTCTTTTATATTGTGTCGAGGTTCAGGCTATCAGACGTGTTCTTCCACCTGACCACATGACTTAGGTGAAGGAATTGGCAAGGACAGATATTATGTCCCCGAGAAATGTTAAGTAATGAATAGGCATTGGCGTGGTATAGGTGAAAATATGTGCATGGCGCAACGTTTCTCCGAGCGGGGAACCGAATCAACGCTCTTTCATTTAGTAGGGAGCAAAAACGTTACCACAAACTTTATTTATGGCAACGGTTATTATAAAGCTACTCATAATGAAGTTGCTTATGAAATACGTTGAATCATAAAGTATATAAAAAGTAACGATATATTTCAACGAAAAATATTGCAACCAAAACGTGCTCATAAAATTGTTGCTAGCGCCGTTCTACTTACGTTAACATCAATGGTAGAATTCTTCCACCTCCCATTCGGTTACCTCCGCGAGCATAATACTCCACCATAACGAAAGAGTCGCGAGAGAAAAGTTACGACGTCAATGCTAGCAAACAAGAGAGTACTCAGTCGAGCTCTCAACCAATCACCTTCTCAGAAGCAGGCAGCGGTTGGAGACAGACAGTGATGGGAGTGATAGACGGCACCGAAGGGCGTTGAAAACTCCTCTGGAAACGAGCATTGAAATCGAAGACAGCAGTAAATGAATCTGCTGGCTGTTCGGAAGGTCAGAATACGCGTGGAAGATCCACAGACCACATGACAACTACATGCTCAGGAGAAATGACTGCGGATGCCATGGCAACTCTCGGCTGTTCACGGCGAGGGCGGTGCTCTGCTTATGCCTTTTTCGTTTATTTTTTGTTTTACAATTTTTTGCCACAAAAGGATCTAAATATTTAAGAAAAATAGCAAAGGAAATAAGACACGTTTAGAAGTACGTGATCGAAAAAAGATTTTCTCTAACTAAGACGTCATTGTCCTGACTGACCAACTCACTCACTCACTGACTGCCTTATCAATCAATCATCAACTCAGAGAATAAACGATCAGAGATAATAATTTGAAATATTTCCCGGATTTTGCTTTTGTATGTTTCTTTGGACTCTTCAGCAATTTGTTACTACAAAGGGGGAATTGAATAGAAATGTGTTTTCGTTCTTTTTCACGAAAGTCTCTCGGTTTTTGTAAGTAAACTTGTTAGTTTCGTCTATACTTAATGAAAAGGAAGGGTGAACCGTATAAAAAACGAAATCGAGCGAAACCAGACAGGGTCGGCTATTCAAGATATAAGCTTATTTACAACCATTTTCTTTTCCTAATTTAAAACATTACGAAATCATGTTTTTTATTTCATTAACCTCACAAGAAGATAAAACAATCCAAATAGAGTATATTGGCCATCGTAAATTATATTATAGGGTTAATGACGATTCGATAGAGACTAGACGTGAACGTTGTAAAACAACGTTCTTAAAAGAATGTGTGTCACAAGTCATAGAATACGATAGAAGGTAAGACGATGGACAATATGCTTAAAAGTTGTAATAAAAATGATAATGCAACATTTTAAGAAAGTCGTGTGACGACGTTGTTTTGGCGTCGTTACCCGGTGTCGAATAAGCGTTTTTTTTACGACGTCGTGAGGGCCCCGTTCTCCGACGTTGAATCGACGTTACATGCGTACGCGTAGGCAACGTCTGCACGACGTTGTTTTTTGACGTCACCACGACTTTGTAACGACGTCGTTACGACTCGAAATTTCTACGTGGGCACTCATTTGAACTATATGATGTTTTCAGTTGGGGTTTCTTCTCAGTTAATCCGGATTAAATCATTGTCGCTACAACTGAATTCTCGGTCAAAGCGACGCTTCATCTTTATCAATCATTAGCGAACCCTAGAAACTTTTAAAAAACATTATCAATCATCGTTATGTAAGAAAGGATAAGCCATATACAATTAAACAGACATATAATTTAGATTGACAATCATGTAAAATTTGTAGCCAATTTTTACTCCGCGTTCTGGAGATCTAAGAATATGTCATTATTACACGAATTTGAAAGGATAATACTAAAGCATTTTTTTAAAGTTCTAATTTCCCTCTAAGGATATACCTAGTGAATTAAAGAGAAACCTCAAACACCTTCTTAAAGAATAAAGGTATAGTAGTACAGTTTTCACTACGGTGAGCGATGACATGTGAGTAAACATTTGACGTCTTCAAATCATTTGTAACTTTTTTGAAAACTTTATTAACTTTTTTTAATGGAAATATATGTTTTTTCCATGGCACAAGGAAGTCCAAGAAAATAAAAATTTCGAGTATAACATGTACTTAATTTTAATGAATAGAAACAGTGCAAAGGCAACCTGAATATATAAATATTTCGCAACATAAACATGGTTAAGATTCTCTTAAGTCGGGGTGAGTTCTTCCACTGATGCAAGAAGAGCACCCAGTTTCCAATGTCGGAATACTGAAATATTTAATTACTAGCAGAACTATAATTACTAGCATTGACCGGGGCTTAAAAAGAAACTGAAAACAATAATTATTGGACGCGGTATTATTCCACGTTATGGTATTAAACCATCTATCAATATGTCTTAATTTTTTTAGCTCATTTTCCCCGTCGTTACCCGGGGTTCTTAGGTATACAACATTGTAAATTAATGTCAGTTTCCATATTTCTCTATTTTCGTGATATTAAATTTTCACTTTTGATTTCAAAAATTAAATATCATGAACAAAACCTAGAAAATCACTCACAGTTCTCGGTGTTGTATGCTTGTATGTAGTTAATTACGAATTGTTTTAAAATCCAGGTAAAAGGAGAACATCCTTCTCACACAATGTTTAACGAACAAACCACATAGTTAGGACCTCTGAATTCTTTGATTTTCGTTTCACTCGTAGTCTATGTACTTGCAAACAACCTTTATGTAATTTAAGTAATCTTGCTTCTACGATTCGGTCACGTAGATTATACGTTCAGAGGATTGTCCGCCTCTCGTGACGCAATCGAACTCTGGCGGACTTATTAGAATGCTTGATACTAACACACAGTTGTGCAAGTGAAGATTAACGTCTACTGATTTGCAGACGATTTTAATTGTTTGTCTGTTTCTTGTAACTCGTCAATATAAACCATTACTTTGCATTTTAGTCGTAATCCTTAAGAAGAGTCATTTGAAATTTCAAATAATTTTATCGACTATTTCCGATTTACATACCACACATATTCCAACAAATAATTCAGTTTTGATTATCATCGTTTCCCGAGTCGAGAGCGTTGAGAACACGTGCATGCGCCGACATAAGCTTCTTTGCTCCTACCCTGTTTCTACCCCTCTCAGATAGCGACAGGAATATATTTCTTGATCGCGATGGAGTAGCTCTTTCCCATGTTGTATGTCGTTTTTATTTTGTGTAAACATTTTCACGCATTTTGGACGAAATCGTGTATATCTTTATCTCGTATTTTTGTGAGATTTTTTACTCACTAAAACTGGATAAATGTTTAATTTTGAACTCGTGCCGCGTACATCTAATGACTAGGGCATCTATAAAATAAGCTAGCAACTCCGTCTATCTCGTGTTACTGATTTTAAATTTCCCTGTTCAATCTAAGCGGCCGTTGCGCGTTTAATCTTATCCGCCCAACAGTGCTGCTAACACGCCATGGCGACGCCACATCATAAAGATGGAAACGTGATTTCAATCCGGCTTTAATTCTCGATTTGTTCAGTGATTTTCAATCACATGAAAGGGTCGGATAAGAATTTCTCAAAAATCACCCAATACGGGACGGGAATTTCTAGACGTATTCGCGTTAACATGTACGTTACTTTTTCAATCGAAACAAGAGGAACACATTATATTTCTACGTGTACGCATGTATTTTAAAAAAATACAAAAATAAAAAACCTAGTAGTCAATGATGTACATCGGTGCCACGTTCATTACCATTAGAAAAAAATAATCACAGCAACTGAAATAATCCTCATTAATAAATTACTTCACCTTTATAAATTGAATTTTTTTGTAAATTCATAAATGAACAAAATGTAACTCATTAGGATTTTGAGTCAAAACCCTTAAGTTGACTAGCAGTGAACTGCGTACACCTTGCAGCATTTGACAAGGTGACCAATCAACACTAGTGACAGGGAGAACGTGGGAGGTTCTGGCAGTGCTCAGTTCAGACCTCACTTTAATTTCTAGCCTTGCTCACAGATCTTTATCATCAACTTAAGAATTACTCCGTGTTTAGATACGCCTCGTACAGCGCATTATGGACCCCGTTCTTGACACAATTGAGGCAGGAATTTTATCCGTCGAGATGACTGGACGAACAGACACAGGCGTGGTAGACCGTTTGAATATTATTTGCTGAATACTCGTGGGATTCCTCGAATGAATTTTAGAATCAAATTCTGTGTTTTGCGCAGTTAGGTTTTGTCTATTGTATGTTTTTTTTCTATTCAATACGTTATTTTAAATAGTCGAGGACAAAACTATTCTACTAGGAAGTGGTTTCAATCCATTCTGGGTTATAGTCCCAGTACGTGCACTGTACCACTAGTTTTACCGTAGAAGAAATTTTATTATTTATATAAAATACTGAATTTTGCTACAGATAGAGGTTGGAAATGTTTCTCAGTGATATGCAAATCGATTAATTCAATGAATGAATGGTTATTTCAAGATAAAATAAAATACCAAACATCAACAACCAGTTTACAAAATATGGGCTGCGGTACGACATTGATGTGATTGCGCTTTGATAAATAAATTAATATACTACATAAATTATACATAATTTCTCAAAAGCAATTGATTGGCTCCATCATCTTAACAACAACAAGTTTTGAAATATGAAATTGAAGAAATACACTCTCCCATAAAGTAATTTACTAAAGACTGTAACAGCATCATACATTCAGTAACTTCCAAGCAAAACGTACCCCTTTACAAATAGAAATTGTGACTGTTCAAAGTACTANGCAAAACGTAACCCTTTACAAATAGAAATTGTGACTGTTCAAAGTACTAAATAATAGTGCAAGCTAAATATTTAAATACGTACACTTTGCAGTAAATATACTATTATTCTTAGTAGATCATCTACTGCTTCTTCAATTTAAATACAGTACAAATCCCCTTTCATTCAAATCCTCGGATTGTTACGTACATGTTCAACAGAAGCCAGGTTAAATAGTCACCCTTATTTAGAAATATTGGGAAGGTCACCGTCATGGAAGAAATAAGAGAAGTGTTTGATTTATGAATGTAATNCACCGTCATGGAAGAAATAAGAGAAGTGTTTGATTTATGAATGTAATAATTTCTGAGTCAGAGCGCTTTTTCAGAGGATAGAATATTTTCATGTGACGAAACGGTCATTTTTAAAAGAACGTTAAACTGAAAATTCAACTTGTATTCTCTCAGAGTTTAGAATGAATCCTTCAACAAATTTCATAAACTTTGCTATTATCATAGTTGGAATTTATCGCGAAAAATCGATTTGAATTTTACAGAATTGATTCTAACTGATTAAATTCATCATTGAATTTTAATTTTCGTTGCTGTTTTCATGTATTGGTCAATTATAGTTTGTGTAAAATATATGAATACGAATACATGCAGTGGGGGATCAACGGTGGGGGGTGGGGGGGCTAAGGGGGCTATAGCCCCCCCCCATTGGACCTGAACTCTTAACAGATAAAATTGAAGTTGATAAATGGCGTTCTTTATAAGACAGTTACCAGATTAACAATTGTTATTAATTATGATTGTTGTTATTGTTAATAATACCGGATTAATAAAATTAATAATACCATATTAATAACTTTAATAAATAATTGTATTGTTATTAATAATACAATACTGTTAATTATTTATTTGATGCGTNTAAGAGACAGCCCTTGATTACGGTCTATAACCTACACTGAATACATGCAAACAAAAATATTCATTTTCTTCTCTTGAAAGAAACTACGTAACAAAGAATCCCGTGCAGATAATCACTTCTCGCAATATTGCATCGCAGGCGCTCAACCTCCATGAGATCGGAAGGAAGTCCCCAAATATATTCTCGTGCATGTCTGGAGAGTATCATTATTGGCAACGGAGTCTTCATGGCACGTCGTGGCTTCGGCTCGTATATGATCGATAAGAGTTACGTGCCGTTTCGATGGACAGGTCCAGACACGAACTGCATGCTCACGGCTTTCACGTGCATCTGCTCCATTCGATTGCAAAACTATCATCATTTCACGGAAGACCTATCCGAGCATGGAAAATTGCTTTAAATCGAAGTATTGAAAGACAAGTAGAATATCACTCAAAGAAGTGGTTGAAAATAGATATTTAAGAATAAAATATTGTAGTAACCTGATAGGTCAGCAACACAACGTATGAAGAAACATAAATATTTGTATGTATCATGAAGAGTATTGTTTATATCATACGACCTTCCGTGGACAATTGGAAATATATTTTATGATTTATGTTTCAACTCAAGATTGGATCGAGACCCCTAACTAGAGATCGATAACCCTAGATGGGGTCTTCATCATGTGCAAAAAATAGGCATAATTTTCCAAAATTGTGTTGAAAAAATCACAATAAATATTGTCAATTGTCCAAGGAAGGTCGAAAGACGTATATTTTACTCTTCTAGATTATAAAACGGATGTAAATAGTAGAATTATCTTATCAATCTGACTGGAAATTGATGTTTTTATCTGCGTTCCAGTTGGGTCCATCAGAGTTAATCCAGACGAAAGCGAGCTAAAAATTTTGAGTTCCGTCAAGGAAATTCTGATGACGCAGACAGAAGTTGGTTCATATATTCGTCACCACCATAAATTCTTCGTATCGTAGAATTACTCTCGAACTCGGAACTCTTAATACAAATTTATATTCACTACTATAAAGTTCCCATTCGTAAAACGATTTGACGTCTTTATAAATGAAAACGTAAATTAATATAATCATAGAGTATTCATTAAGAAGTTAAACATAAATTATTTCGAATGGGTATATTCCAATTTCCGACTCGAACACCACTGCTCCCGTCCCAGCTCGCTTTCGTCCGGTATAAACCAATTAACAGTAAGCACAATGAAATTAATTTCACTGAGCATGAACATGAGCTACAAGAAAGAGCATGAACTCAAGGTGTTAGCATGAGCTACAAGAAAGAATGTATCGGTAGCGAAAGAGTTCATTCATTGTCACTAGTAACCCACGTATTTTGGTTTCAAGTATAATCCCATATGGAGAAAGTTCATAATATTTTATGCTAGACCTTTCCCCAACACACCGTCCCTAGGTATTCCTCGTAATATTGTTTTTTTTAAAATACCTAACTGTTTCTCGATTGGAAACTTATTATTGCTATAAAAGTATTTGGTGATTCGCTCGAACTATTCTCGATACATCTTCATTAGAGTCAAACATCATATAGCTATTCTTGAAAAATGAAGATATTTCTTCTATATCGTTCTAAGAATGTTTTTCTTTTTAATTCATTTAATGATGTACTTAATTAACAATGAATGAATCTCCGCAGCTTCAAATTTGTAGCGTTATATCAACCTCACGTGTATTTCTTTGAAAAAACACATATCAAATTTCTTCGGACATTTCTCCGCCGCGAAATATATTTATCATTGTAACTCTAACCTTTCTTCTCTCGCATCGTCAGATTTTCGCTTGTGAAAGTGGTCGAACTTACATCCTTTTTTACTAGTATTATAGTTGTGAAGAAATTGGATCGCGAGATTCTGACCAAAATACCATTCTTTGGTTCCCGGATATCGAAAAAGAGGTTTTAAGCAAACCTTACATCCGTCCATTTGTCCGTCTATGTAAAGAGATTCTGACTTGATGAGTCATTTCACTTAATTCGTAATTAGCATAATCGTCGATGCACGTTCTCTGGATTTTTAAAAACTTTAATAAAAAGGGCACATTTTAGATAAATCATAACTTCATTCTCATTATCAAATTCTTATAAGATCAAAGCACATTTTCAAAAATTTCTCAAAAAACTACTCCAATTTTTTTCTTTAAATTTTCTGTTCTTAAAATAGTAACTAGCATGTAAGCTCATCCGTATAATATACTTTTTCTTTATCCTTTAGTTTTGCCTCAGTAGAATAGACTTTCGAGCGTATATAATAATAGTAATAATAATAATTTATTACTCTGCAAATAAGTATACTCGGTGGCAGTTAAAAAACGAAGACATAATAAATGTAAACATTATAACAATAATAATAATAATAAATTAAATAATAAATCTTCTCTTAAATATCTATAACATACACACACGTAGTATAAAATGGTTAGAAAATTAGTACACAAGGTAACAATGAGAAAATAATTACATTTAAGAAACTAATGATATATATGTGGCCCATGTGTGTGTGTATCCACAAACGCACACAACACATTTTCGCTTACAGATACACACTCATGTTTAGAACACTCATGCGTACGTGAGAAAGTATGTGAAATGGTTTTGCACCACCAGTTTTGTTCGGAATGAGGAAATCCGAAAAGTCATCCTTGTGGAGGTGGACATTTTGCGAGGCGGCATCGCACGCTTCTGCCAATTAACCTACCGACGATTGGGCGGCGCTTCGGCACTCGCTCGCTCGCTCGCTCGCGTCGCCGCGTGAAGGAGGAAGACGCTCCTCGCGACGGAAGGACAAAAGGAAGGGTGAGTCTACTTCATTAGCGAGGCCTCAGAGGGAGTGCCAGGGCCACCCACACCTCGCACGCCTTCACCGTCCTCTCGCGGTGGGGAGCGGAAGCGTCGGTTTAGCCACGGAACGCGCAAGCGACGGGGAGAGAGTAGCGAACGGCGGTTTGGTGCGGGGTGGAGGATACAGGAATGCATGCGAGGGAGGATAAAGGGTACTGGGATCTACGAAATGTCTAGAAAGCAAAGTGAAAAAAAAAAAAAGTTATAATAAAGACTTCGAATCGTGAATCCAATNAAGAGACAGGTCCGTAACACTCGACTGTCATCTTCAGGGCTTGCTCTGGTGCAGTAACAGCGCTCGTTACTGCTTTTGTACAGAAATGGAAACCATTACTTCTTGTTATATATTTTTTAAATTTAACTCTAGCTTTCTATTAAAAAATTCAGTATGCAATTTTATCATATTTCCCACCGTATGATATGATTACGAAGAAATTTACTGGACCGGGATCTCGAAAAATTATGGATGCCAATTGTTGCAAAAGTGATCGTGCGACTATAGTTACAAGTGCCCGAGGAATATCAAATAAGAGTCCAGTTCCCATTTTACACAATTTTCTAATATAATTACAATTTTCCGAGATCGGAAACAAGTTGTTCTGAGTTCTGATTTTCAAGTTTACAACTTAAAAAGAATTTACCCATCCTGGCCCGGGTTTTGCTCCGGTTTTCCTTCGGGTAGAGGCGGATTTCTTATACAGGTTCTCTAGACTTTGTCTAAGGGCATGTTTATTGTAATAATAAATCGTGGATTTAGTGAGTGTAATAATAAATCGTGAATTATTAAACACTATACTCAGAATAATCTCTAGTTCGATAATAATTTGTACATGTAAATTTTTGCGTTAAATTACAAACATATTGACATTCTATTAGTATTATAACTCGCAGCTAACTTTTTATCGTATCTAGGAATTTTTGTTGAAATTTTTGAATCCGCCTCTGCCTTAGGGCCCTTGATTGGAATTGATGGGATGGTCCCTTGCTTGCTTCCGGAGAGTAAATTAGTTTGTTGTCCTGCACATGGTCATACGCAGTATGTACTGTTTTTTGACAAGAAATAAAAAAAATTGGTACATTAAAGTTATTAGAAAATTTTCATTAGTTCTCCATCGATTTCAATAATAATTTCAGACTGTCGCGTTTTTTTCGGCAAAAGTGATGTCGCATGTTATCATGTACGTTAAAATTCGTTATTGTTCTATTTTATGAAGACAATACGAAAGGCATGTGTAAGCAACCTACTTAGTCTAACAGTCCGGTGCAAAGGGGTAACCCACAAAACTCTCTCTGTCTACTTACGATACTTAAAATATGAAGAATACCTTAAAAGTTCCGATGTACGACTTATTTCATAAATCCACTTTTGCCGTAGAAGAAAATTAATATTCTTAACAAGTTAAACAAACCGATAACAATAGACAATTAGTTGAATATACTCCTTTTATTAAGTGGCAAAGTAAGGGCATTTTTGGCATTGTGGCGAGGGGGGAAATTTTTAATTAAACCTGTATTTAAATAAATAACAAAATATCGTATCCAATGATAATGGCACAATTTTTTATTATTGATACTAAATTTTTGCTGTTTCAAACTTTTACTGCTGCAACTTACATTTCGCGAGAAACTTTTGATCTTTATCGTAATTCACAAACTGTCGCGTACTTGAAGTTGTATTATTTATTTTTCTACGCTTTTATATAAGTACAATCAATGGAGGATTTATGTGGGATTGCGGGGTCTGATGGGTTCAAGCCCTCAAAATAAAATAAAAATTGAGAAAGATTCGTATTTACATTGCGCTTTAAATTATTTCTGTAAATGACCTATAAAGTGCATCATCTTGAGTCAAACTACTGAAAACCATCTCTTAACCCCCCACCCCCACCCATAATTTAATTCGCGGGATCCACCTTTGCGTGGAATAATTTAAAGTAAACATTAATAATATTTCAATATTATGGGAGAATTTACATTAAATTTTTTTCAATTCGAGGAATTATTCTCAAGACGTCTATTTCTGATATAAAAAATTCGAAGTACACAAGCGATGTATATTCGATATCATATCAATATATGTCATGGATCAATGAACATGCAATGCAAATAATGAACATATTTTCTTAATAACAGCTGGTTTCGGCGCCACGGGTAACACTCATATGGGAGCGGGTGGCTCCATTGGACACGCTGTGATGTGTAGCGAGTCGCAGCGTGCGCCCTGTCGGCCGCGTCGCGCCGCGCCGTCGCTCGTAACGAACGTCTTCGCGAGAGCGGCAGTTACACGCTCAGATGACGAAAAGACACCGCACCGGGGGCTTATTTTGGGTTTTGGCCCGCGCGCCCTCTCAAGATGATGCTCGCCCACACCTCCACGTGACGCTTTCGTATGTGACAATTCACACTAATACACGTATATAAAAGCGTAGCGTGAAAGTGAATGTGTGTGTGTCTGTTTGCTACCTGATCACGACTAAACCACTGAGCTGATCGTGTTGAAATTTGGCGAGGAGATATATTTGATGAATGTAGGGTAACTTTTATTTTAAAAATGTGTGATAAGAAAGAAAAATGATCTTTATTTATTTGTCAATGTGTATTTATTTTTGCAAAGTACACTCGTGCAACATAACCCTAAACCGCAGCAATAGTTAATACCACAGCTGTTCATAGTTAGCTCCATTTTTTCTTTATTTCCAAATTTCGTTTACTCTTCCTTTCCTTTCTCTCCTCATTCAGTTCGTATCAGCCATCCGATTCTTCCTCTCTCCGAACTTTCTGCGTCCCTTTCCACCTTTTCTACGCTCCATCTCCTTTTCCTTCCATTTTCGTTTTCCTTTACAGCTTTTTACGTTCTTTGTAGCTTTTCATATTGATACAATTTCAGAAATGTAGTCCAATAATTCTGTGTAGTTATTTTCCGTTGCCATTAAAAGTTGCCGCTAATCTTAATTTTCTAAAAACAATTTTCCATCCTTTACTTCTGTTATTCTACATTCGTGGTGAATGTATCCTCCACTCCGTTTCCACAGACACACTAACGGTCCTCTATTGAGAATATTGCTGAACGGTGTCCACTTATTCCTTGAGGAAAGTGATCTATGAAGACCTTCCCATCCACCAAAAAGCACCACCATTTCCATTGGACCAACCTAAAATGAATAAAAACAAACAGAAAAAAAACAATGACAGATAGAAACACTTTGGTGTCAATGTTAGAAAAGGGATGTAAAATCGGAAATGATAAAGAGCGAGAGTTATAAAACATGTTTTTCAGATCTCGTGAGAAAATTATGTGAAATTCGTGGTACAATAAAATATATGAAATTAGTGGATTAAATGACTGAGGTGAAATCATATGAAGCAATACGAGACTGTGAGACGGAACCAAGATAACTCAATAATATTCAATGTGAGAATTGACTCATTTGTTTACCTATAATAAGTTTGAAATTTCCAATAAAAAAAACACGATTAGCGAATCAAAACAAAAAATAAATAGGGCCTACATATTTTAAGATAAGATTTGATTTTATCTGAAAAAGTATTAAGATGGCAGTGACCACGAAGAGACAAGAATAGTCACAAAATATACGCAACGTAACATTATAACAAGCACTATTACATCCAATGTCATATAACCAAATTTTCTTATTACAAACGATAGAAGTGATATAATTTAGAATCATTAAAAACGGGGATAGAAAGATTTTTTAAATTTAAGATTTAAGAAATTACTTCTTTCACTATTCCAAAACAAACAAACAAAAAAGCTGTAGTCCAGAGGCAATTAATGAAAAAATGCTAGTTGTAAAGAGAGAGAGGAAAACGTCAGATGTAAAGGAAATGACACACTTATTTACGTTTAGGTTTGAAAAATGTAGGGGGGAGGTATTCCAATGGTTAAAATGGAGATATGGAGTGTTGTTTACGGCAGATTTATTTATTACTGTAGGATGAATTGACCACGAGGAGAAGTAATTTCGAGACTGTTTCAATAGAACCAGAGCAAGGCGTATCTTTGTCCTCCAACCTTGTCTGATGTATTGTTTTACATTAACGTAACGATTACAGAGAGCCTCATATTTGAAATCTATAATATACATCATCAACATTTTACACGTTTTAATTTAACACAAAACGTTAGGTGAATGTTATACATGTATTGAAACATTCTCGAATTTTTTTTTTCTCGTGGTCACTATTTATTTCATTGCAGTGTCATTTATTATTGGTATGCCCCTTCCGACTTATTCTGCATGTCTTGAAAGTGGAGCGTAGTTTTTAATACATGATAATTGAATCGTGTTTTACCTACCTCTTAGTAGATTTCTGTTCATAAACTTTAAAGTGAAAACAGCAAAAACCTATAATATTACTTCACTAAAATCACTTCCCCAAATGTCTGTTTGCTTGCTAGATTTTCAACTGGCGTATAGTTTGGATTCAACTGGCATATAGTTTGGAGTCTCATTTTCCTCCCTGAATCAAACGCTTCGATGCAAATTAGTCGATTTTTCGAATACCAGAGACTTAACCGGTTTCGTTCGCGTTTTCCGGACATTACTGGTTATCTAAAGATAACCATGCTATATAAAAATTCGAGAGCACGGATCAATAAATATTTCCTTAAACTTTTTACACAATGTAGTCGACATTTCTAAACCATCAAAGAAAAACAAAACCCTTAAAAAACGTGTCTCTTCCGACTTTTTTTGTACACCCTCCCTCAGTTCCTTTTCAACATATTCCTCAGTTCCGCGTCACGTCTTCCACTCTCACAGCAGTCGAGCGGGATGTGTTTCATGAAATGAGGCGAAAAGGTTCTTTCCGGGCGAAATCACGAGCTGTGGGACTTCTTTTTCTCTGATCTGCCGCGGGTTGTTGCGCAGAAAATGCACCAAAAAAAAAACAACTCATGCTATGTCACTTAAACATCATTATACTTCCGATTTGTTTCGCACAATTAAGAAAATTTGCGAAAGAAGTGTTGTTTGTTTGCGCTATATGACTCTGTTATGAATGGTCAGACTCACAACATAATGAGATTGAGTAAAGACCCAATCATTAACTATCATTGATACGGGAGATACACAACACATATTTTCATTTTGTAGAACAAATTTATTAACAATAAACAGAAAGATTTTCCGGCCTCAATTAGTAACCTTATAATACTACATAGTACTGGAAAAGTGGTCAATTTCAAAGAATGAGGTGCTGTTATACAGAATGTGATCTCTACTGCATATAACAGTAATTTTAAAAATTTTAATAAATTAAAAGTGTCTCCACTCTAAACTAAACTTAACATTACATACACAGAATTACTTATTCCGGAATATACAAACTTTAACCAAAAATTTTGAGATGGCCTTTGCCTTACAAATGTCCGTGTGATAAATGTTTCTTCAAATGCTCATCAAAAAACTGTTCACTAACGAAGTCTCGATGCGCCCAATTTAGTTGAAATAGATTTCCAAAAGGGATGTCTTCGGACCTTTACCCGACGGATGAGATGAATATTGGATTTCTTCATAAATGATGCTAGATGTCCTCATAGAAAATGCAGATGAAAATTCTCCTTACAGTTGCTAGTTTATACTGAAATTTTAATAAAAACACAGTNTTTTTTTTTTTTTTTTTTTTTTTCCTTGGGGCTTTAGGGCTCGTCAACACGTTTAAAAACTGGGCCACATTAGTACACCGTTGAGCGACCCGGCGTGAGTCGTGTTGTGATCCCCTGATGAGAAATGAGACTGTTGAGCGACTGTGCCGTGGAGCTTATATAGTGAAATCATGTGCCTTGAGGCAATTGCTTCTCATTGGCTTGTTTGACGAAGCGTCGTCTTATGTTCACTTCTCCGTGGCGTGCGCCCTTTACTCTTCGCAACTTTGGTATTCCGTGATCCCTTCGGTCGCCCGACTTTCTTCAATGGTTTACTAGCAGCCTCTGCAGTAGCCGCTCGCTCCTTACTAAGCCCGCTTGGAACATACTGGGAGGGGGGTGAAACTTGCATTAATTCTATCTTTAAGTCTGGATACTCACTCGAACTAAGTAATGGTGCGAGAGCAGTAATCGGTATTTTAATATCACCACTGTTAGTACATAATGTTACTACTCGTAGGAGCTCGTCTGCGCCGGGGTGCAGTTCCTTTGTGCTAATGGCCAGTGCATCGGATCTCGGTTCTTGTCATGAATTAATACAACGCCTTTTACTTTCATACTTTCAGATTTGTTGAACCATTTGTTTGTAGTGAGTTAAGATATTCTAAAGACCACCTATTCCAAAAGTGTGCCTTCATTTCTCGTATTTCTTTATAATCTCCAATTCGTATTTTCGTTCTACAAATCTCACGTAAGTACGATGTATCTTGTAAACTACTGTCAATCAAGAAGTGAACAGGGGTGAGTGGTAATGGGTCATTAGGTTCATAAGAAATGTAGGTTAAGGGGTGACTGTTTACAATTGCTTCTATCTCACCTAATAAAGTATTCATACCTTTTAAATCAAGTTTATTTAACCCAAGTGTTCTCTTAAGATGTGACTTCACTCCCCTCACTTACCTTTCCCAAATCCCTCCAAAGTGTGGAGCGTGGGGTGGAATAAAGTTCCAGGTTAGTACAATAAACATCAACATCGTAGTTAACTGATAATAACTTACTAGCGGATAAGCATTGGTGAGCATTATCAGAATAGAAATCTAGAGGTTTCCCTCTTCTAGATAATGAAACTTTTGAAAGCCTTGATCAACTCATCAGTTGGCATGCTAAGTACAAGTTCTAAATGTATTGCTCTTGTGACAAGACATGTAAACAAGATAATATGTGCTCTTTCATGACTAGTGGTTGTTTTAGCTTTTCTAATAAGTATGGAACCCGTATAATCTGTTCCCACTAGTGAAAAATGTCTACATGGTGTTAATCTTTCACTAGGAAGATTTCCCATTTGTTGTACTGAAGTCTTGGTAGTGAACCTCATACAGTTTATACATTTGCTAGTAGCTTCCTTGAGTGTTAGGTCAGTACTTTAGTTTAATCATGTACAATAATGTTTGNTACAATAATGTTTTATTAGGAGGATGTAGATATAACTTGTGAAAATGTTGTATTAAAAAGTTACTTAACCTCTCTTTACACGGTAAGATAATAGGATGTTTCTGTTCCCAAGAGAGGTATCCTTGTTTTAACCTGCCTCTTACTCTAAGAATTCATTGTTTGTCCACAAAGGGTCATAGTTTAATTAGTGAAGATTGTTTTAGATCTATCTTGTTAACAGACATGATTTCCTTTGAATAATGCGTAGATTGTATGTGCTTAATCAACAAGTTATCTGAGAATTCTAACTCTTCAACTGACAGTGCTTGTCTTAGTGATTTACATTTAGATTTAAAGTTTTAATAGAATCTGAATACCCAGGCTACTACTCTTTTTAATTTGAGATAAGTAGAACATCTATCTATTAAGGAATCTAAGATATTTGAGCTTTCAGAGACATTTTCAACTTTAGTACTTAGACCATGAAACCATTGATTTACATCAGTTCTCTGATTAATTTTAGAGATTCTATTACTTACAAAGCAATCCTTGCTTCTAATCCACTGAATGACTGTAGTAGCATCTGTCCAGAAAATAAATTGCTTTAAACCTAGAGATAAAGATTTTGAAATTTTAATTCCTAGTTCAGTGGCTTGCAAGGCAGCAGATAACTCTGGCCTGGGAATTGTGAATTTATTTGGTGGAGAGATTCTAGTTTTAGCTGCTAGCNTATATATATATATATATATATATATATATATATATATATATATATATATATATATATATATTGGAGGCAGCATCTCAAAAAATATGGAAAAAAATAATTCTTAGAAAACACAGTTAATCTAGTATCATGAGTTGAGTACCTGAAATTGAGTATAGAACTTGAACCAATTTCTTTCTACATTAGGAGAGACAATCTCATCCCAATCTAGTTTCGTAGTCATAATTTCTGAATTAATAATTTAGCAGTGGCCATGAAATGATATAAGAAACCCAATGAATCAAATATTAATAATAATAAATTTATTGTCAAAAAACAGTACAAACTGCGTATGATCACGTGGAGGACAATAAACTAGTTTACTCTCCGGAAGCAAGCAAGGGACCATCCCATCAATTCCGATCAAGGGCTCTAAGGTAGAGGCGGATTCAAAAATTTCAGCAAAATAACATGCAAACCTTTCTTAGAATTTTTCTTTTGGTCCAGGGACCCTCATCATTTACATTAACTACATAATGCAGAATGTCTTGAGTTGTGATGCCAACTTAATCCTAATACTTTTTTATCCTCACTGCTAAAGAAATCTTCCACATTTTGATAAGACCTGTCCTTATTCTATCATTTTAATATGATTAGAATTCCATTTAGTCACAGGAATGCCCCCAGACTCTAATAACTTAGTTATTTCTTTTCTTAATTGAATGGTTCCTTGTAAGTTATTACATCCTGTGACTGTCATCAACATAAGTGCCTATTCTAACAGCTTTTGCTTGAGGGTATTTTTCTTCCTCATCATAAGTGAGCTGCATGAGTACTCTTGTACTTAGAAAAACACTTCTTACGTTCACTTTTCTCTTTGCAACTTTAGTATTCCGTGATCTGAGTTTCTTCTACAATAGTTTACTAGCAGCCTCCGCAGTAACCGCTCGCTCCTTACTAAACTCGCTTGTAACAGACTCGGTCCTTTCTCTTACACCGTACTAATAATTCAAACTAGTGGACCTACCCGGTTTTACCCGGGATTTGAAAATAAACTTAAACCAACCTTCGTGGGAGACGCTGGTATTAAACACCTATCAACAGATCTGGAGTTCTTAGCTCATTATGCGTGACGTTACCAAAGGCTCTTATGTAATATTTTAAATTCATATCTTAGTTATATTTCTCTACTCGTGATATTAAATTTTCACTTTTATTCGGTACAAAAATTAAATACCTCGAAGAAAATACACATTCAGAATTTAATTGATTCAATTAAACTACATGAAATACGTTCATTTATTGAAACGACACGCGCGCCATCTACTGTAGAATAGTTTTCCTATGCCAGAACTCTTTGCGGGTGTGTGCACGACGACTCGCTGTCGTTTCATTTGCGATCGGATGAATGGTATAGGAACGCGTAAAGGACAAACAAACAAATATTCGTTTTTTATAAATAGATGAAAGAAGAATTGTTAAAATATAGTACCAATATTTTACAACAATACTTTAATACAATAATTACAATAATACAATAATAGTTACAATAACGTTTTCAGATTTAATAATACTAATACTGATAATTACAAATGTATTTGTATGTAATATAGATAATACGTGTGTGGTGGTTAATGAAGCTGAGTAACTCGAACTCTCGTCCGTTTGATCCATATTTGGTCCAAGTGAGAAAATATACACGAAGAAAAATAGTTATTAACAATTATAAGATAATAGTTAAAACAGTTGTGTGCTTATATCAAGCATTATTAAAATTTCTGGGTGTATAATACGATATTACTTAAAGTATACTAGAATTGAATACAAAAATGTGAACAACACACCATTCAAATTCATGAAAAATGATCCTCAATTGCATTTCAATATATTTTTATTAAAAGCAGCTTCTAAGCATATGGGGTGTTGACGAACAAAACTGCAACATTAAATACTCTTCAGCAAATCATTATTTAGGACAAAAAATATAATCTACAAAAACAGTGAAACTACCAGACACTCTTCAGGTTTCTTCCAATTACAACAAAACTACAGCAGAACTGTAGTCATATAATTTAAAATTTTAGGTTCGTCGTTCAGAGAGTAATACTTCTTAAGTTTGTTGGACTTTGATTTATTAGATATTAACATTTTGTATAGGAAAGCAGTGAATTTTTTTTTTCAAGTAACTCTTTTTTATGTGAAGTCGTGAATTGAACTTCATTAAAAAAAGTGATTCAGCTCCTCCTCCTTCGTAAGAAAATAAATATTTTAAATATCACTTTCAAGAGGCAAAACAAAATTACAGTATCTAAATCTTTAATTCGGAATAAAACGATAATTTAATTGGTGTTATATGTATGATATCCACAGAAACGAGATAATTTATTAGTCTATCTTCGGGTTACTGTTGTTCTCTGCAGAAAGTGGGCTGGTGTCTTTAGGGTCAGGAAAACCGACTCACGAATCTTCCGGTTCATGCAACTAGACTGAGATGAACTGCCTTCGGTGAGAATTCCCAAGACAGATATCTAATTTCATATTACATACGAAGCAAATTCTAGCAGAAATATGTTCCGAAACGAATATCCTGGAAAAATATTCTTATTAAAAATGCTAATTTCTAAATTAATTTGTAAAAGACGAATTGAGACTGAGTTTGATCTGTTGGAAATAATAAAAAAAACGAAGTTTTTTACTTATTCCGGTAGCAATAACATTTATTTCGGTGATAAGCCAGGAAACATCGGTTGATATCCGAGGACACATAGGGAAAAACAGAATCAGATAGGGCTACATAAATTCGATTTACGACCGAGTAAAATTCCTAACTACGTTCGTTTAGTTATAACTTTAAGGAGATGAGAAAATTCTGAATAAACAGGTATGTTAAAAAACATGATCGACGTAATAATTCCGAGTAGTTTATTGAAGTTAGTGATATAGGTTAATCCATGTCTAACTTCTAAATAAGGTGCACATAATTAATTTTAAGCCACTTAAGCTCTAGATAAGATCTTAAGAGATGTTTAAGAAAATTCAGTTGACGGAATAATGGCCGAGCACGACAGACAATAAAATAGTTTTTGTTATTTTTACATTTTGGACTTACAAATATCTTATACGTGTAGATCAAAAGACGTGCTTAATATCAGTGTTTTAAACCAATTCCCACGCCAATCCCGTAAATCTCATTGACCAACAATCCTGATTGTTAACTTTTTAATTTTCTGATTGTCTTGTAATGCAAAAAAATTGCTATGTGCTTAGTCCTTCCGATTCAGGTTTTAACGAATACGAAATGTAGTGAAAATGCTGTATAAAATAATTTAAGAATCCTTTGGATTCGAATTACGTGATGCGGCAGGAGTCATTATATTGTAGACACAAGTAGAGCTATTCTTAATATTTTGTGAACTTGCCGAACTTAACCTAGCGTTTGGCACTAAGGAATTTTAAATGATCTCTTTTCTGATTGCTAACAAAGAATTTCACGATTTTTAGAATTACAGTAGATAAATGTAAAGGACATAAATTTTGCAAATAAACCATAAATATTCGTATTTACAAGAAAATAAGTAATAATTATAAAAAAACAATATTTTTTGGATTTGCGCTAAACTTTCCCATCAAAAATTGGAATTCTTTTTAATAACTCCACAGCAATAGACTTCCATACCAGCCTCCCTTGGAGACAACTGTGCTCAACGAACTGCTAGTACACGCGAATGGCTAACACGAACAACACGTGAATTTCGGTGGGACGGACAGACGGGTATCAATTTAGTATAGCGTACTGTCTCTTATAGACCATTTCACACAATTTCGTCAATTTTCAAAAATATCCGAGTGATTCGCATGCCAGGTAAACTTATTCACATACATTTTTGTACTTGAGACGAAAATTATAAAAAAAGCAAAATTGATGATTACAGGAACAACATAATTCTTGAGATTCACTAGTAGGGTACCTCCCAAAAATGTTTCAAGCAATATTTTGGACCCTTCTGTATCCATTGCCAATGAATTTTTATGCCCTTACACCGCTGAATTTTGAATTATTAGACGTTAAATTACTACGGGTTTATATGCAGAAATTTACCCAAGCTGTTTTTTCATATCCTGACACAAGTATCGGTTTCACACATATAAAACAGAAATAAAATATCTGAAATGAAAATAGGAATGAAAACTGTTAAGATTTCCAAACAACGCGGCATTTGAAAAACTGTTCTACCGGAAACGTCAACCGAATCAAGTGATTAAATAACTACTCTTATCCAAAAGTAAAAATCAATAGTGCGAATTATTAATTAATTAGAATTCCTTTGACGTATTGTTTCAAGTTTGACTTGTTCATGCGATATAATACCTCAAAGAGTAAAAAAAATTCAAAATATTAATGATCTTTTTCTTCTATATCGCCAGGATACTTGGTGAAGTGTTGGTGACTCTAGTGGCAATGTGGATGGTGACCAACAGCGGTTGAGCAGCTGCGATTCGCGCTCTGTGGCCTTCTGCTTCCTGGAAAGCGGCATATGTCAGGCCTCGCCTCCTAATGATGCAGTGCATTGGCACGCCCGCTGCGATCCAGGCAACCAACGCGCTCTAAAGAGAGTGACATGTAAAGGTGAGACGATGACGTCACGGGTTATGCGTTTCCTCGACTATGAAGTCAATTAGTTTCTTTTTTATGTATTTTTAAATTTATGTCACCAAGTGGTTGAGTGGTTCTATTGATAGGTAGTCATACGTGAAATAAATACATATCTGACAATATATTATTTACTTTCGGTCAAATTATTTAAGTGTCCATATTTATTATTGAAAGATGTTGAGATGTTCACCGATTAGTTGGGTTGTGTGAACAAAATTCTAAACTTTATATTCTGAACTATAATTTTTACACACAAGCCGATAATTGGAGGTTATGACACTCGTGGATGATAAAAAGTAATCTATTAAGCTGTTACTATCTCTCGAAATTTCTATACATTGTATTTTGAGTAACTTGTCATAAAACCTTAATCGCGCAACAAAATTTCGAAATCGAGTCCTCTAAACACTAATAACGCTTTAAACTCAATATATAAATACACAGAAATCTCTTAAATTGCGGTTAACCTCACCGCCAGGTAACAGATTAATTATGTCATGTTGAACGAAAATGGGAGACGAGACCGGGATTCGAACTCGGAACCTCATGCAACATAACATAATTAACAAGATACTAAATAAAGATTATTTTGATTAATGAAAATAAATGATAATTTCTTTAATTGGATAATGAAACTTAAACTAGAATGCCATAAAAATATTGCGAGAGGACTGGAACCGGTTTAATGTCAACGGAATTCGCATGAAACAGCAAACAAGTAGGGACCCAAAGGTGTCTGAGCATGTTAGTAGAAGACTTAAAAAATATTATTTTCCCAATAAACACTCAAGAAAAGTTCCATTTTCAATCTGTCATTTACATATATAAAAGAGTGACTGATAACTTATCAATCGTCTCTACATTTCAACGTAAAGTGGAGATAAAATAATGATTTAGACATTTTGTTGAACACTTGTCTCATGATATTCTTTGTTGCATTGTTGACATAGTTGCAGTGAATATTCGTAAACACGTTGTTTGTCGAAGTTTATTGCACGTGTTGGAACTGTCTCCGGTGACGTCCGATTTCTCAAGTTCTAAGCTCTTTATCTATGTTTGTCTTGTTACTCCGTTCTCTTCTCTGTCACAACATATCGCTGCCACCATGCGAATAAAAAATCTTCGGAGGACAATGGAATGTCAGTTTCATTTTCACGTCCCTTGCTCTGTACATAAACCTTAATTACTTTCCTCCATTATATCCATGACGTCCTATTTCCGGAACGGAATTGTGTCGGGCAAAAAAGGAGGGTGGCGGGACACCTCCGGCCGGGTGAGCAGGAAAAGCGAGAATTGGAGGAGCGGTGAGGGGAAGTGTTGGAGAGTGAGAAGTCGCGATACACGGTCTTTTTTTGTTAGGGGAGAAGAAGAAGAAGAGACAAGAGAGGTATTCTGATCTAATATTATTTCAAATATATTCTATCTTGATATAGACAACCTTTTATTTCATTGCAATACACGACATTTTATGTACATGAAGAGTCACTGAGGAGAATCTGTAGTGAGAAATTTATTACGAATACCTGGTATCGTTGAAGTGTCCATAACTCAACTAAAGTAAGCTACATCTAAAAATACAGAACCGTCTAAATATATGTGAAACAAATTCTACTACTATTAACATCCATTATATAATCAAAATAAATAAAAAATAAGTCGAAACGTTGTGTTCTTCAAAGCACTAATAAACGGTATTCGTACATCATAATATTTTCTGAAAGCTTTGGAGTTTCTTTAATGAGATGACTTGCTGCTTTACACCATACCGAGTATACATTGAGTAAAAGAATAAAGTTAAGGTATCTACGATTTAGCTAGAGGTAAATAAAAGTAAGTCATCTAAGTGGTTTGTGTCCATGTCTAGAACGTAATTAGTGGGAGTGAAAATTTGCTGAAACCTTTTTGATGCGATGCATACAAATATATTTTGTTTTATGCATGTGTATTTAATAAATACGTTGCAAATTGTCTTAAATAGACGGAAGTATACACTATAACGTTCACGACTTAAGATTTCTCAGCATTCTAAGAAAATAATTTCCTTTATTTCTTAATTTTTTTAGGACATAGTAAAAGAGAGTTACATAATCTCGTTTTCTAACATATTAATGAAACAAGATAAAGAAAACTCTTAAAGATCCATCAGAGATGTTTGTGAAGGTATCATTGCAAGATTGCTAGCACAGCAACAGTAAGCGACTCGCATCCCTAGCCAACACCTGTTGCGCTCGGTAGCCGCCAGATGTCAGGCTATTCATTGTTCCAACTCTTTGAAGTGGTTTCCTTTGTGTTAAGTTGGCTCACTGGCAGCTCCGGAGAGCGGTGGGGAAGGTGTTATTGATGATCTTTTCTGGTGTTTTGAGGTTGGTTCAGGGAGATGACGGTTCAGTAATCAAGCAGAAGAGTATAGTAGCGGGAGGAGTTGCTGAAAAAGAATGGGGCGCAAGGCCAAGGGGATAGGTGAAGGGAAAGAGGGAGGGTGGGGGCAAGTCAGGAGAACGGAAAAGCAAACTTTTTCTTTAATTTTGTTCTTTGGGCTTTCCGTGTAATAGTATTTTGTATTTCAATCGAGGAAAATTTTAGTTCATTGATAACATGATTATTATTGTCATTCAGATTTTGGAAAGAATTAAATTATTTTTGTATTTTCGGTTTTCTTCCGTACATAACACTGCATAGGTAGTTATAAATTCCGTAATATTACTATTAATTGATTTCCGAAAAAGCAGTGAATGTCAAGATGGATGAATTATATTTCATTACTCGCAGGAATTCGTATAGATACGAACCCACAAAAATCATCACATAACCTCTAATCATCAGCAACAATTCCAAAGATATATTGAGCAGTGAAATTAATTAAATGAGATACATTCTTTATATTATGACAAATACAAATTATTGATTGTTATTATTAAGTTTAAGTCTTGAAACAAATAATTATGAAAGATAATTTTCGTATAATATATTCTCCGTTTTTTGTAATACCCTTACTTTAGTTCTGAAAAGACAATATAATCGATCCATCGATGCTATTTCTCTATGATTTAATCCATGATATATAATTATCCACAGTTTCCATAATACCTCCTTATATCGTATTTTTAACCGAAAGGGATATTGAACTGACTTGAATCTTTGTAGAGCAAATATACTTGCTATTGCAAAAACTACGCAATTAATTTAAAGAAAACCGACTTCTTTGCACAAAATTAACGATTATTGTTCACACAGGAAACTCTTTTGAGCTCCGTATATCAGAATTACCTTTGGAATACGAGCTTAATATATTTCTGAAGTTACATCATAAGAAAGAATAATAATTAAAATAATGCGCTGATTGAAACGGAGTAAGACCAAGTATATTGAGAGTTGGTGCTCAACAGAATACCTCTCGAATTGCGACTAGAGATGGGCAAATAACCGACTAAAACCGTCCATCGGTTATCAAAACATTATAGGTTTGGTCGCGTTGAGTCAGTTCGGGTTGTGAAGTCTATGAACCCGAAAAGCTCGACTGATGAATTTATCGAAACGACGTTTCAGTTAAAATCTGCAATGACTTCGTTTCAGAAAACCGATTCGTTTTCAGACAATAATAACGTTTCTTACCTTTACTTTTAAGGGAAAGCAAATGTAATAAAATAAAGTAAACACAGCAAAATTTAAATTTACAATGAAAACACATATTGTGTCAAGCGTTTTTTGCTAATGTATTCGAAGAGATCAATTTCTTTCAGAAATGTTTTGCGTTTCATTGGCCTAATTTACTGAAACATTTTCAAATTTGATGTGTATATTGCAAAATTATATTTGTGGCCATAGTAATTGGAATTAAAATTCTTAAGATTATGAGGAGTGTGCTCGTTTATTTGAAAGGTAAATTAGAGTCAAAGGTATTCCTGCTAAAATTCTTGCATGAAATTAATTTTTTTTCTTCTTCTAGAAATGTTAGTGATCACTGTAATTAATATAGGAATTCATTATATTTATCATGTTAAAACGTAATAAAAACCGGTATTCCTTCTAACCATAGAGTTTCAGATTTTGCATTCTAAAGATGTGCAAAAATTTGTTCTAAAAATATCATTTTTTCAAATTTTGACAGGGTACCCTTCCATTTTGTTCTTTTACATGAAAAATAGAATTTATGAGACTTTCTCAGATTTCAAAGTATATTTTAGGGGTCATTATCAAGCTTGAACTGTTTTTAAAATTCAAAATTTTAAAAATTTCAACATTTTGAAACTTGATAACTCTTTTAAAAATATATTTCTAAATTCTGAAAAATGTATGGAAGTCTTTTTTTTTAAACATAAACATTAAATGGGAGAGTTCCCCGCCAAAATTTTGGAAGTGGATATTTTAAGAACTATCCTAGCTTGTGACAATTCTCTGTCTTTTACTCTTCTGTCATTGGAAAGATTCTGAGCGCCGAGTGCGTAAGCGTTATGGAAACTTCTTTGTCCTCAAGAATAAGCGTCCTCTTTTAATAACTTGGGGAAAAGAAAGAAATGACATAAACTATAACCAAAATTCCACGACCATAGAAATCTTATACAATATTTTTCGTTAATAATGTTAAGCATATATATGAGATATTATATTCGGGATGACTTTCGGTCAGGTGAAAATGGCGACGAGATGGGAATCGAGTTCGGGACACATTCTTTGATCGCAGGGGTGTTAACCACTACACCACCCGTTCGTCTCCCACAACTGTTCACCATTTCCACCCACATGTAAAATTTTCACCTGACCGAAAGTTATCACACATCTTCTCCACATGTAGGGTACACGGAAGAAATATGTATATTCGATGTTGTGTAACATTTTTCTACAGTTATGTTTGTCAAAGAACTTGGTATCGAGACTATTTTCTCTGGGAAGAAACATTTTCAGTTGGATTCATCGAATCTTAAAACCAATTTCATGAAGTGATAAAAAGTGAATTCGATTGATAGTGTGATTCGTCTGTATTTAATTTTTGAACATGTATCAAGAAATTTGTATGCATCAAGTATCGCAACATTGTGTGCTATTAGATTATATATAATGTATCATGACAATCACTTCAAAGAATCCGAGTACGTACATTTTTATTTTGAATATTATTATCCGTACAAAAATTGCTAGATTTAATCGATTTTTCTCCAGCCATTTATGAAGCAATACTAATTGATCCCCACAAAAACTGGTTGTTGGACGGAAGGTAGTGGACAAGAGAGTGGGAAAGTATGGAAAAAAAGTTCTATAAGAAGCACCGAGTGCAGGATGCTGCGTGGGTGGTAGTAGAGGAGATCTACGTGTGGGGTTAAGATGCATTTCCTTTATTCTTACGGGAGTTCGTTGGCGCCACTGGTCGACGCCAGTCGCTGGGGTTCACCGATGAGTTGCTGGCGCCGGTCGTTGTTCATTGGATTCTCCAACAACCCAGGAATAGTTTGCCAATACACGATCATTTCATCAATCACTCACCAATCCTCAGCGACTGCTTTTATTGCTCTTTCCAGACTCATCCCAGTCTACATCCATAACAGAACAATCGTTCGAAAATAGATTTGCGCATAATTACGTCGGTGTAAGAGTTTATGATCCCATTACACCCACGTGTAGTCCTATGATAGATCTATCCTTGAGCTACAAATACATTTTATTAATCTGTGGTCTCAGTTAATGAGGAAGTTCATTGGATTTAGAATGCTTACTTCAGTAGCGACCAGTGTTACACAAGAATGTTCAATATTTGTAAGATGAGTAATTACAACTATTTTTATTTTTAACATGCGAGTTTTGGAAAAATTACGAGAGTAGTACATAAACGAGAATTTAGGAAAATTCATATATATTTTGAGGGTTCCGCAATTAAATATCTTGTAATTACAAAAGTTCATACAAATCAATGGCCTAGGTTCAAATGAATACAATGAACTAAAAAACGGATTTAATAGCAAAATATAAAATAGAGATTTTTCTTTTTATGCAATACCAAGATTATTTACACATATTTATACATTACGAAATTTACGGTCGGTCTTGTGTAAACATTATTTAAAATAATATAATAATTAATCATAACTGTTTTAATGAATTGTATAAAAATATATGCTCAATGTGATATGATATTTGTAATTTTTACAAAACTGCGTATTCCGATTCTCCATCCCTGAGGAACTAATATATTAGGACGTTGGAGCACTTCTAATTATTATTTACACTCATCCCAAGAACCTTTCCCTGACATTATGTAAAAATAAAGATAAACCACGTTGGAAAATTTCAACGAACCTAAAAGAGGACTTTTTAAAATTACCTATGCCTGGAATGTCAGAGTTATATGACCATAAATTTACCAACGAACATATGTTTCACTTTGTCACAGTTTTATACACATTGAAAATTGAGGAATACACATTTCATGAGAGTGAAAAGTTGAGAATGTTTCTGGAGAAATATTAAGAACGGTAAAATTACGGGTAATATACAATATTACTTAATGTTTTTTGAAATAAATTTATTGTCAAAAAAGCAGTACAAACTGCGTGTGACCACGTGGAGGACAATAAACTAATTTACTCTCCGGAAGTAAGCAAGGGTCCATCCCATCAATTCCGATCAAGGGCCCTAAGGCAGAGGCGGATTCAAAAATTTCAGCAAAAATTCCTAGGTAAGATAAAAAGTTAGCTGCGAGTTATAATACTAACAGAATGTCAATATGTTTGTAATTTAACGCAAAAAATATACGTGTACAAATTATTATCGAACTAATATTTTACCCCCATTTATTTTACTTTCAACGGTCTTTAGTGTATTTATCAGGCTATAGTTATTGAAGAAGCGTGGTAAATAACGACGAACAAAATAAATATTGTACGACTACACGCTAACGATATGTGTTATATTACATGGATCTAATATCGAGAGGGAAATATCTCCTATGTATGTTGTTTACATGATATGTCAACGGCGTGTTGCAGAACGAAACAAAAGACAAAGTTTACACAAATCAAGATTTCATTTCATTAGAATGGGCATTGACAAGCATGTAATTGATCTTTATAGTATTATACTATTCACAATGGTACGACTGACACTGCATTAGACCTTAAAGCACGTTTGTTCTTACGAACCGTTTGCACATTGTTTGGGAAACCGGCAATTGTTCATATGACTCTGCAAGTCTGTGGAGATAGTATTCGAAGTAGGAAGTCATTAAATCACAATATCTATTCATATATTAGAAAATGTATTTCTCAAATTCAGTATATTCAGTTCCGGTAAACATCCGTCCATAGAAATTCTAGTTTTTCCAAATTGGGAATAGAAAATCAAAGTATCTTTTTATTTGATTTTATTGAGTCGAGAAATTCCGGAAAATATTTGCCAAATGTTTCCCTAAGGAGCAGAATGAACGGATAATGAAGATTGATGTCAGTCCACGAAATTGGTGGGAGAAATAGAAGATAATGAGATCGAAGTATAATAGACGAGTGAACATTAAAGATATTTGGGTGTGATGAATGAACCAGGATATTTCATTATCAACTCATTATTCTTCAATTATAATTACTTGCAATTAAATAAAAAATGAAGGACTTACGACCTTTTATGGACGAATAATATATATTTTGTGAAAAGCGCTCAACGTTTCGTCTTTGTTTAAAGTCGTCGTCAGGTGATCAAATAACAAAGTCGAAACGTTGTGAGTTGTTTTCGCAGAATGTATATAAGTTCTCCATTTCGTCTGCAAGTTAACAATCAATAGATACTTATTTTCGACCAAATTAAGCAGACCATAATTTTTTATTGTATACACATGCCACAAGTAGATATGAAACTTGAAAAACACACGCAACAAGTCAACATATTACAACATTAACGCATTATAAAATGTGTACACTACGTTTCGGTACTAGTTTTTTGTACCATCACCAGGCCAACATACTAACATTTTCCGGGGCAGTGTAATAGAGAATACATAACAATTAATCCACTATTGTTATTATTTGGCGATAATGGTGGTATGATGTTATGACTCTCAGGTGTACCTGATATATTAGTCAGCTAGGGGAATGATATTCCAAGCTATATTTGTTCTAGGAAATTAGATTATATAGATAGAACACTATCTATAGTTGTTCTAGGAAATTTCTAAGAATGTTGCATGCATTAAGAATAGTGGATTTCTACATGACAGTTACGGTTGGTATTTTAACTGAGATTTTGTCTAAGTTTGTTTGAAGTAGATTATGTACGATTCCTGCTCTGGAAATAAATATAGGAAGAGTTTGTATGCGAGTTTTCCGGTGCTGTTGAATTTGGAATGCTAGGTAGCTGTATTTCCTGATTTTCACTACATAGGTCTTGTGAATGTTGACATTGTTGGGGATGGCTGCATCAATGAGGCATGTTATTTAATTATTTTGTCTATTAGAGTTAAGTCAGGTCTGTTGTGTTCTGTTGCATTGCAGTTAGTATGGTTCAGTCGTAGTAAAATTTGTAGTTGTCATTCTCCAGCATGGTTCGGGGAAATAGCAATAGTAGGGGTGAGGATCAGTTTTCAAGAGGTTGGTTTATGAAGCGAGAGATTGATATAGAATTGAAGCTACTTGGTTAAACGGGGTAGATAGTCGTGTTGAGCAAGAGTTGTGCAACCGGATGTGCCATGTTCTATTGTTTCACTGTTGGCAATACACCTTCTGCGTCTGTCACTATTTGTGGTAGGATCTTTTACTGTGTTCTTTAAACAGTAATTTGTACGTGTAAATTTTTTGCGTTAAATTACAAACATATTGACAATCTATTTGTATTATAACTCGTAGCTAACTTTTTATCTTTTCTAGGAATTTTTGCTGAAATTTTTGAATCCGCCTCTGCCTTAGAGCCCTTGATCGGAATTGATGGGATGGTCCCTACCTTGCTTCGGAGAGTAAATTATTTTATTGTCCTCCACGTGGTCATACGCAGTTTGTACTGTTTTTTTGAAAATAAATTTATTATTATTATTAACAGTTTCTTGTCAGTATGACTCCGTACTGAATAGTCATCATGAATTCCTGAGTTTCCGCAAAGATACCAGCAAGCTGAAGCTATTTGTTTGAAATTTCCAAGTCAACATTTTCTTCATACAGGGCGCTGTAATTCTCTCATGCAAAGATTTTTGGGGCCATTTTCTTTCTTTTTCTTTCAGAGATGATATTTCTGGTAGAGATCGGTGTTAGGTTTGAGTTAGGTGTAATTGAGGTATACTTCTTTAAGGGCTTCATGAATTTATTATACGATAATTTATGATATATTAATTTATCACATATTTATAACAGCATATAGAAGAATAATATAGGTAAATATAGATTCCAAAGACCGTTACACGATAGAAGGAAGAGTGTAACATGGTCAAGATATTCTCTAAAGGAATAAGAGAAATATTGAATTCTTGTTCAGAACTCTTTTGAAACTATTTTCAACCCAAATCTATTTTTCCAGTGCACAATACAAACAAACTGAAATGGATTGAGGTAAGGGGAAGCGCAACCAGAGTATTTCAGGAATACGAAAGTTATTGAAGTTGACTTTTAAGATCATTTTTCATGGCGAAGCCTCCGTTTGGGGATTTTATTTTCAATGTTTATGGGAGACTTTCCTTTCTGATATTCGTCTGTTACTGAATTTTCCTGCGAACTAGTTGGTCACAAATATCATAGATACTTAGGTTCTAGGAATTTGAATAAAAGATAAAATGAATATGAAATGAGAAACTAAAATAGCTTCTATTATAGTTCAGATCAAAATTAAAGTTTTTAGTGTAATTTAACACTTTTTGAAAATTTTATTTAGTTATTTATTTATTTTAACGTAAGTTAATAATTAGCTGTTAAATTAATATAAATAAGTATAAAGAAGATAATAAACAAAATGGAATGACAGAGAAGGAAGAGTGAAATAATGAGATACATAGAGAATGATGAGATACAATACGGTAAATAATGATACAATGAGATACACGGAGAAGAGAAAAATTATTTGGCGTCTCGATAGACAAGAGCTGTTTCTGGCCTCGCGCATGACTGGACCTGTAAGATTTGGATGAGACCACAAAATGAATGAAAATATCCCAATATTAAAATTATACAAGAATTAAAGTATAACATTTTTCTTTTCATATGTACTCTCGAAGTCGTGTTTCCTTGCTTCGAGGAAATTCAACTTAAGAAAAAAAAACATGAACGGAAACGCACTGTGTTTATTAGTTTATTGCATATTAGTCGTTATAAATTACTTTATTGTTCTCAATGAGGACATAGGCAGTTTGTAACAGATCACTTAACAATAAATTATTAATTTATTTATTTTTTGTCAGTCTAACTAGCTTTATGTTGGTACAGAGTTTGTACTCAATGTGGCCGACGCTTTTACTTCGNCACTTAACAATAAATTATTGATTTATTTATTTTTTGTCAGTCTAACTAGCTTTATGTTGGTACAGAGTTTGTACTCAATGTAGCCGACGCTTTTACTTCGCCATCGTCCATAAAAGTAACATTATTAGTACCACGCGTTATGTTGGCAGGACATTCGAATTTCTGGAAACTTAAATCCATCGCCAACCCCGGACACCAATTCAATTCACATGCTCTTGTGGCGTTATTCTGTTCCTTCTCTAACGAGCGTGTGGATCGAACATTACCTTGTGTAATAGTTTGTGTTATTAACTTGTATTTCTTAACAGTAAATAGTCGCTTTTGTGACTACTATCAATATTTATTTGGACATAACTTGAATTCGTAGAAGTTGGCAATTCGTGTTAAGTAGCCATATTGCATTAGTTTGGGCAAAGTTGCATGACTTGGAGTGTATTATAAGTATTAGGTTTCCGACACATGTCGCAATAACAGAGAGTTTCAAGTTATACAGAAGAGCTATTTACGTCTATCATTCTTAAGTCATAAACCTTAAAATCCTTCAGCAGAAAAAAATTATGCAATTTAAATTATCACATATTTTTAGGATACTGCATTAGTTTTATAAACACCCGATGAGGAAAAAAATCCTGGCTGAATTGATGTGAAGTAAACTATTGTAATACATCTAGTAATACATCGTTCAAGTTGATTACTTCAAGTCATACAGTTAAAACTCTAGCTTTATTAAACGTGATATCTTGATACGTGAAACGCGATAGTTATTTAACGTGAAACCTTGACGATATAAATACGATAATCTGTACTGTTATAATACTATTTGAAATCAACGCTACTACCAAGTACCCGGCATTCATAAATGAAAAAAAAAAACGAAATTCGAGTCGTACACAACACAGACTTTTAGTGCACTCCTGTACAGCACCAATGCATCTGTGTCCAACCCCATCCATTGAACCACATCGTTCCATGGCGTCCGGCCGCGAATACTTTTTGCTACTTGTGAGCGCGGGCGACACGAGGAGGACCGGTCCCCGCCAGCATCATTCCTTTGGCGGAGCGCAGCGCTGTGACAGTAAATACGGCGCTGGAATAGGCGATAAAGGTTCCTCTGTAGCAGCGACTAGCACAACGGCAGCGGCATGGCGTGGCACTTGGTGTTTTACGACGGGCTTCGAGTTTCAAGAGCAGTCGGCCGACTGGCCTGTGTTCAAGCAGTGCTTGCTAACTCACAGGTGTTTCAAGCGCCTGCCTGCCTCACGTGGATATTTGCTACCCTCACGCCGCCATTCCCGCTCTGAATTGCGTAGGAGAATTCCGAGAAGTACATCACGACATTAATGGCGTAAACGCATAGAGAAACTTTTTTGTTTATTTATTTATCGAGTACGAATTTCATCATGCCCTTGTACCGTAACACAAAGTCATTACCATATATATCACTGTGATCCTTCACTTATATTTGTTTCATTGTCTTCTTACGTTTCGGTTTTTGCTGCATTTCATGTTATTATAATTTCCGTTACATAATCCGTAACATCAGTATATTTACATTTAATTCCAATTAAAAATTCCCAGTCATTTAAATTTGTTAAACCCTTGGTCTCCATTTTCTCAATCCATCTTCCCCTCTCTGCCTTCATTATCCTGCATTCATGTACTATATGATTCTCATCCTCCACCCCATTTCCACAGATGCAATATCGGTCCTCTGCTACGACAAATCTACACAAGTAATTATTGTAATTCCCGTGTCCAGTCAGTATTTGAGTTAGTGGAATGTTCGGCTTAAATATTTATTTTTGTAACAGAAGTCAACTTTAGTGACAAATTTATGCAAGTCTCTTTCTTCCTTTGCTGCTGTCCATTGTGTTTGCCAACGTCCAATTAATACTTTCTTTATAGAGAAACTGAAGAATATTCTTACAACATCACAAAGAAATAAGTGTAATAGAATCGTGAGGTTAGGCCCAACAAAAACAATTTCTTAATAACTCGCCAACGTTTCACTTGTTTCTGATAGTAAAAGTCACCTGCTTATGTTATTAGTCCTGAAGAACGTTTCAAATGAAAACCGAAACGTTGGTGAGTTATTAAGAAATTGTTTTTGTTGACTAAGCCCTCGCGATTCTATTACAATTATATTGACTGGTCAAGATCCAAATCAAAGAAATAAGGAAATTGCGATAAGACCACTTTGAATTTAAATGTCAGCGATCGGTCCTAACATTTAAAAATTTTACATTATAAGTTCAACATTACTCCAAGAACGGTCCGAGTCCAGCCACTAAATATATCTGAAACGATATATGTTTGTTTGTCTGTTCGCTAACACGCTATTGAGCCAAATGAGTTAATCTGTTGTACAATAAATTACTTTTATTGCATGCGTGGGAACGCGATTAGCTGTTTTTCTTTTTTATTGTTCTTTTTTGTTACGCAAGCAAAGCCGTGGGAGCTGAGTACCACTATTATATTGAATAATAAAATTTGTGATAAATACGCAACAAGATATGGAAAAAGTTGTGAAAATTCTTGTTTGAGATTGACGGGTTTTTTTAGCTCAGATCTAGGATGAGCCACGGAAAATTAGTCAATGTTCGTAGGAAAATAACGAGAAATTGTCAAATTTTCGTTACATAATTTCTCCTATTTCATATTGATAAACTTGAATCGTATAGTACTAGAAATATCATACTCAAATTGGAGGAAATCTCTCGGACCAGCGATCGCTTGACTAATCCGTAATCTTGACATAGAAACTCTTCTCAGCATAAAAATTAATATGTGAATTTTTAAATGCAAAAATTATTTGTATTTTTTACAACATCTTCCCCAGAACTAATAAGTGTTTCTGGAAATTCCTGAACTAATTCTCCTGTTCAGTCTGCACCTCTGATGATTTTTACAATATCAGCAATGTAAATCATGATTTTTACGAATCAGCAACGAGTGTCATGTCAGGATGTTCTCATTTTGTATTATCTTTGCATGAAATGCATTATTATCATTGCACGAAATTCATGAAATGCATTGTTTTAACTATTTAGTATAGCATTAATTTGGTTCAACGCACAAAAACATTATGTGAAGTGCACAGTGAAACATTGCACAGTGAAAAATAACACGGTATGCCATCCATGCATTTTCTAACGAAATTGTTATTGTTTTGGTCTAATTCCATCTCCCTACTTTCTCAAAGATTTATTGTCTTCTGTTCTTTGTGTACAATATATCGTATACCTCCCATTAAAATGCAAATGGTTTTAGCTAATTCATGCAATTTTGACCAAATATAAAAACGTATTTAGTTACCAACATGCCAACAGTTAAAACTGGTACGACGGATCTACTAGAGTCTTCCCTCTACGGTTATAGCGAAAGACGAAATTCCCCAGAAGATTTTATGATCTTCAAATCATCTAACTTGGCGTTTTATCTTAACTTATTCTAACTTAAAATACGGAATCTGAGACGTTAGCTCAACTGCTTCGTGGAATATAGTGGTCGTAGTATACAGTGTCGTTGTAACGATAAACCCCCGAAAACATGTCTACTCCTTTACACACNTATATATATATATATACAGAAACTTGTTTCTAGTTGTCAGGATTAACAATGTTTCCAAACATAAACAGAGATGATAATCAATTAGTTCGTGAGATTTAGTAAAACTAAAAAAAGTCACATTTCACCCAATTTTACACTTGTTAAATAGGAGTTTCGTAAATTCCTTTCTCAGTGAGAGCGTAGACAACATGAAAGCAACATTCTGTTGAAATGCTGGTCCACGCGCGGCGGTGCGGGCAGCGGCTGCGGGTACAGGGAGTGTTCAATTCACACGCTTGTAAAATCTAAACTGCTCTTTCAAATGTTACGATTAAAGAGTTTATATCTTTGTAAAATGAACAAGAGTAAGAAATTGTTTTAATTGATAGGGATTAATGTCTTCCTACTTCAATAGAAATATTTTATTTTCTTAGATCTCTTAACCTGAAGTATTTTAACACGTGTGTTTTGTAACTTCCTTTCGATAATTAAGGTTAACCTCTGAAGATAGACGTATGTTGTCACGGACTGTTTTGTTGAACACTTTGATGCGAACAATATTGACACTCATAGTTGTCACTACCTCTAACCATTTAAACAGCGTAAGCGAATATATCTCTACAATGTAACGTAGCGTGAAATTTCGCTTCACTGGAATTTAGTGAACAAAAATTCCCTAGAAATTACTTCTTATACGTTTTTTGTTTTTTTACAGTTAATTGGTGAAAATTGTCACTGAAAATCGATGTTCGGCGCATTTTTGTCCGATAAAAGTGTCATGTTTTGACCCAAGAACACACATTGAAACTTGTTGAATTTTTTTTCGAACAGTGCAAAAAAAAAATGATTTCCAGGGATTATTCTAGTCAGAATGAAATAAAAATGGCTCATTATTATCATGTGTGTAAAGAAAACATGTATGAAATAAAAGTATCACGAACACAGATTTTTAATGACAAGTTTTTGCAAATAACTGTGAAAAACAAAAAATCACGTTCAATAAAGTAATTTATAGGATTTCCCCCCCTAAATTCTGGGGATGTGACATTTTTCGCTATGTTACATGTACAATCCTGTTCCGGGCAATGCAAATGTAAATTTGCTCAGTTTTCAGTAAAAAATATTTGACAATTTCAATATCTAAGTGCGCAATGGGTGTGGAGAGAAATAAATACGAAGTTAGAAGTTTAACTGTTGATAATTTTGTATATTTAGTTTGTAATGTACACCCTTTCGTTAATAATAGCAACGACAAAATCTGGGTGAACGTACAAGTGAAATATTATCATAATACCACTTAAATCTACGAGGAATGATTTATCAATTAGTAAGAGAGAAAAAGATACAAAATCTGGCTAATATTCAACTGCGACTTTTCTATTTTGAACTCAAGTTTATATGAAAAATTAATGAAATATGCTGTGAGTTTGAATCCCATACTCGCTGTTTTTATATAGACATTATACTACAACGTGCACCGCTGTTTTAGATGTAAATGGCGGAAAAAATATGAACTCTGTTGAAAAATAGTTTCTTCGCATTTTTATGAAGATTGAGAAACGTACTGCTCACCCAGGTTTCATGCAACCATGTTCCAAAATAATGGTGATAATGTACTGCCTGTATTAGCTGATAATCTTGGTGAATTCTATCCAGATTATCATCTCTATTTCATCTCTATCTATATAATATTTTATTGGCGATGAAGATGATATTTATATAGTTTCCGTACATTGAATTGCTATAAATTAATTTGAAATTTTCACCAAACTAAGTTAACAAATGAGTATATTTTATTTCGTGGCAACTTTGGGTGATATTTCTAAGTGAATATTACTCATTTATTTCTCCTAAAATCTTGATCTGAATATTGCATCATCATTGTATTCTTTTCACATTATAGCTTTGCAGAGTGTCATGGTGTACTATATATTATATCAATTGCAGATTCTTATATATGTTTGATATCATCAGCTGAGTAGGCCTCAATGGACATTGACACCAAAAGAGTATAGAAAGAAACAGCTTTACTCCAAAAACGATTTGATAGGGTTTTTTTCATTTGGTATCTCACACGTGTTTGGTAAACGTTTGAGTGAACCACGATATCGAGACGTTACCTCACTCTGTCTTCAATGACGAGCAAATATTTTTATAACATTCTATTATTGTTATTGCAACATTCGAATCTTTTATTACAGTTACACAAATATAGAAGATAAATATTAAACTGGAATAATGAAATTCAAAATAATATTTCCGAAAGTAATTTTTGGAATTAAAGCAAAAGGTAAGTAAATAAACTAAAACTTACTACCTTTTTTTTTTTTTTTTTTTTTGAAGAATACGATATGTTTTTGTGTTTTACTAATACACAACGTTTGGACTCGAGATCGGAATCATCAGGTATAAATTAAAGAGTTTGTAGTATTATATTGACGAACAGTAATCAAAGCCGAATAAATATTCTTTATCCCCACGTACATACAATGTGAGAAGAATTTTCTTGATGAGCTCTCATTTTCTTCATTGCACCCCTGCACCTGTTGGAGCGCACTCTCTTACGTACCTGGTCACCCTCTCGCTCTCTCTCCCCTCTCTTTCCCCTCCTCCGCGTGTTTTTTTCCGAACGACGCAAAAGAAAATTGCGATGGCTCGCATCTCGGGTGGCTGCGTGCACGGCAGACTGGAAGGCGCGCGGATCGAGTTTCTGCTTTTTGACGGGCGCTGCGGTCGCCTGGACACGTACGCCATCGCTGGACTCTCCTCCTTCGTTCCCTACGAACCAAGTAGAAGTCTCACTCACACGATAACATCAGCACAGATTCAGGGGAAAAAAGGGAAAACTTATCAATACAGATTTCGCTTTTAAGGAATTATATTCGTCAGAGCTACGTCCCAAAAATCATCATATTCATTAAAATTATTGCCGATTTCCTATTGTTTCATAGTTTACCAAGATAAAACAATTTAAAAATTTCACCAAGAAAAGAAGCTATTTGACTCATTTATTTAAAAAGGGACATATCTGACGTGTCTGACCTTGCTGCAAATAAACAGTATTCGTAGAGGATTGTAGTACCTGAGTTACGTAATGCTCCATTGTATAAATCATACACTATATTTTCCGTTGACATTGTTGAAGCTAAATGTGAAAACGAATGGAACTTGCCAAAAACTAACACACGGAGGAAAGTATAATCTGTTATATTTATTATTCAGACCAATGAAATAGATTTGTTAAAATAAATTAAATACTTTAATATCGTAGAAAATGTTAGTTATATTCAATTTATTGGTACGGCTATATTACAGCTAGTATTAAAAATTAGAAGTCATGATACCAAGAAAAGAAATAAAAAATATCACTAAACCACTAACAACGAAATCGTGGGCACGTGAAGTGAATCGGAATCGAAACTTCGTGTTCCTTCTAGAAAATGAAATTTTGCTCAACTTTGTAAAAAAATATTTACATTTATGTTACAATTAAAGAGCAATATATGGGAGAGATCGAGAGAAATAAATGGATAAGTCTTACCTGGGTTGGGAGCTAAGGTAGGACGAATTTACGAAGTTAACTTGGATGATAATTCTTTCAAGTGATAGTTTAAACAATTCTGTATCCAGTGTCTATGATTTTTTATACTTTTACACACCCAATTTTTGAATTGATTTTAAATTAGTATGGGCTTATATGGAGAAACTTGCGTGATCTTACGTTTTTTTGATTTGACAGAAGTATCGGTTTCACATGGCTAAAAAGCAACTAAGACATAGCAAATGAATGTAAGAACGGAAAGGCGTTAAGTTTTTACCTTAAGCGGAATCTAAAAGATTAATTCATCAAAATTTGCTTAAAAAACGTCAACTATGTCATGTGACTGAATATAATTTGATTCTTCTCGAACAATGAGTCAAACGAAAATAATAATTTACAACTATATTTTCTAATTCACAAAATAATTGTCCTCGTCCAACATAAAAAAAGAAATGGTGCGAATTATTCCAAGTATCGTGAAGTATAGTTTTCAACGTGAATTCAGTCAACGCGGTTACAATACCTTAGTTGAAGACGACGCTTAAAATCTATACTCCTAATAAAATAGTAACTTTTCATTTTTGTATATTAAATTCTTACTCCAATCTCTGCCATCTAACAAATACAACTATTCCCAAGTTAAATGAGGATATGATATCGTTTCATTTCAATTCATTTAGTTTTTGTGGCATGCTTCATCAAATACGGGAAAAGTAAATAGAAAGATAATAGACATAATAAAAAAGATAAACATAAATTACATATTTAACTCTACTCAACCAACATTGATAGATAACTACCCCAACAACATACTTGTCAACTTGATAACAATGGGTATACGTATCGAGAAGGTATGTTATTACAAAATTCACGCGAGTGAAACCGCGGGATGCGTATTACTTGAAGTTATTATCCTTTCAAACATGTTACCGTTTTTTAAAAGTATTTTGGTCTCGTAAGATGTTTTAAAATCGTTGTAAGAAGACTGTACCCGGGAGAGCACGGAATGTGTTTGGGGAACGGAAACCAAATGGTAGGTTGAGAGGCGAGGATTCTGTTACATCACAAAAATACTCAAGATGAACCTCTATGGCAAAACGTTACTCGAATTGCTGGGAGAAACGAAACATCAACTCGTAGAAAAATGTCAGATTTGTCTTTCGCAAGTTCGAATTTCTTATAAAAATTCAATATTTCGATAATAGTGAATTATTGGTCTAGCATTTCACTAGTTTTCTGAAAACATAGTAAAGATATTGTTATGTAAATATTTTCTTGAATGTATATTAATAACTCTGGAAACTATTGTTTCTAATTGGAGATCTCAGAAATAGGAGCTGGACTTGAAATTTGTCAAACACTTATAGTTTTATCGTATTATGTATTGCAACAAAAACTTGAAATGAAATTGAAAAAAAAAGAATGAAATTACGTTCAATCAAAAAGAACAAACGAAAACTACATTTCATGAGAACATTTTGTGTGGAATTAAATAAAATAAAAAAAAGTTATTTTTCAGTGTCCAAAATGTTTATGGGATGGTGAAGTTAAGATCACTCATTACGTATTTCAAACTAAAAGATGTTCCATTAAACTTGACAAATGTTTATTTATTTCTGTTTTACTCACTCATTGAACACGACAAAAGAAAACTAGTATTTAGAAGAGAGAAAAATCTAAGATACATCCAATTTTCAATAGTAACATTTTGTTTTGTTTTTTCTAAAAAAAAAACGTTACCGACCTTCTGTTCGCGAATGATATAAAGATCTCACTAAAAGTTTCTACATGTGTGGAAAATGTGTAATATTTTACCACAATACCTACACTAATGTTCTATGACTCGTTTCTGGTTATTCAATATTGGTGATCAAAATCTGTTCTCAACAACTTGCGACGTCATCTTGAAATATTAAAAATCTGTTCTCCAAAATTTAACATGTACCGATTAGAAGGGATTTCATTTTTTATTAATTACAACACTTTCATTATATACTGTACGTACTGCATAATGTTCCATAATTATATTGATTTCATCATATAACTTACGAATACTATCGAAGTCCGAAGAACAAACATCTGGTGTTCGAATGGTCTCTTCAAAAGTGCTGCTGTCCATGTGATTTTCGATATTTGAACTCGAGGACTACTTTGAGTTTCGTCATATCGTGTGGATGGCTGACTACGTTGATGAAGAACGAAGGGTATTCCTTTCAAGACGGTTTTACTACCTATTAGCTGGAAGGGTTATTCGCAGCACTGCTACCGGACACCCGAGTGTCAGGACAACAGGACAAAAATAATTATGAAAAGGGACAAAGGAATGGGAAGAATGGCGAATATGTGTGGGTCGTAAGGTGAAAATAAGAACGAAACGGGTGAGTCAGACATATTTTGTGAGGTAATGTTTGCCGTAAGATCAAACTAATTTTAACTTCTTTTGAACTTAAACAATGAGTTTCTTTTCATAACCGCTGAAAAATGTCTTCCTCAAACAACATTGGTTTAATCTCAATATTTATAAAATTCAAAGAAACCGAAGTCAAATTTAAGCACAAAATATTCACGTCATGTTTAATAACATAGCACATTCATAGTTTTGTAACATTTAATAAATTAGAGGAAGACACGGTTCAGTGGATTTATATTAATTGGGGATAACGGAAGAAATCCACTCTGCAGGACATGGTTAAATATTTGTTGAGTTAGTATTTGTGGGTTTATTTTTTGAAAGAATAAAAACCAAATAAGAAAAACTTCAACATATGGAAATTGAGTACCCTATTTTTCTTTAAGCAAAATCCGTAATTTCTGGTTAGTATAGGACTTCAATTGAACAAAAATTTGGGTTTTACAACTACAAATAAAATTTGAAACATTGTCTTGAAATTCATTATTTATAATAATTATTTTAATCAAATGATAATATATAAAATATTATAATTTTTGTAATCGACTTCGTTTAAAAATCGTGCAATGTTTTTTAATAATTACATCTTGCCGATGCATTATTTATTTATGCCATGATTTAAGATCGAAACCCGAAAGAACTTTAGATTGGGAGTGGAATATATATTCATAAATCTATAAGAGAAATAAGACTGCTATAAGTAGGTGAGCGTTCTTGTTAAACAAAATACGGAATAATAAAAAACGCGGTTGCATATTGAAACATAAAATTGGTTTGTTAAATAATTCTACTAGAAGTGGTATGATGGAACCAATGCAATAAATTCGACAGCATAGATTGAGGAGGAACTCATTTGAGAAGATCAAGTGGCTGAATTATCTTGTGTGGGCTGGAAGCTTTTTTCAAACTTTTATATGCATCCGATTACTATTTCATTTGAATTCCTATAGTCGCTCTTCTGCTTCTCTATTTACTACAAGAAACTAATTCTTTCATGCTTTCCTTGTTTATCACAGACTTTAACCACAAATTTTATTGTAATTCTTGTAAATACTAAGACAATATAGATTATTTTGTGGTTTTAGTATGACAAAAATACACCACTTTTTTAATAAAGAAAATTAAGAAACTGTATAATTTCTTACCATAAAAAATTGTATATTTTTGAACTTATCACTATAACACAGTATAACATGGGATGTACTGGAGTTTAGCTCTTCATTGAGATGTAAATAGGCTATAACAAATAAATACAATATCTACATCAAAAGAAAGAATATGCCAAAGTAAAACCAATGTACGAAAGAAAGAAGAAATAGAGATAGTATTTTGATGGATGCGAAGACAATACGAAAGTAAGTGAATAAAAAAGAATGTTCGCAATCTGTGAGTACATCAGCGTACGTCTGAGGACTTCCTCGTAATTGAATATGTGGCCTGAGGCAATGAGAACGTCGCTCCCCGTCAGTCGTGCCGCTCAGTGCTGGCCACCGCCCCCGAGCATTAGTGCCCATTTTAACTTGGAGCGCATTTATGTGTTCTCTACTCCCCCTCCCTCACTCGTTCTCTTACGGTGGAGACACACCGCCGCAGGGAGCGATGAGTTGAAAACAATTTTAGCTATAAGACGGATGACCGGATCGCTGCTCATCGTATTAAAGTTGTTCTGACTCTCGGGAGTTGTTGGTCGTTCAGACCATTATTTTGTTATTACCTTCCTCATCGTCAATTCTATTATCATTATTGTTCTTATTATTACTATTGCCGAAGCTATTTACACCCCAATGGAAATCAAGTAAGAATTACCCAAGAAATGGTTGGCAATTTGAAGAGGTCAGAAGAAAGGATAGAGCTTATGGCATAAATCTTCACTATATTCTCGTTTACTATAATATTCCTACTTTCATTTTTTGAATACATATTGACTCTGATTTGATGATTTGTTGGGAATATATTGCTACCGGTCATTGTGAATCGTAAAAGAAGATAATTTGAAATGGATCAAAACGTGCAAAATAAATCATTAACAATTGTAGATATGATCTAAACAATTTTCAGTAGCGAGATTCCGTCAGATAATAGTGAGTTAAATTCATTTCGAAGAATTCTTTTTTAACTTGGAATGATTATTAGAAATCAACGAACTACCAACTATGTTTTTATTGTGCGTTTTCATGATACGTTATGGGAGAATACAGCTTTAATACAATGTAAATATTCTTTAAGTGTTTTGTACTGTATGCTTTTTTCAATGAAGGAAGTCAAACTTCAATAAATTTTAAATGTATTATGCATTGGCGAAACATACTTCATCTAATTATTGTAACTCTCGTTGAATGAATTTAGTTAATTAATTTATGGTTAGTCATGAGGTATGAGGTGATTAGACCTTCCTTTTCTCCCTCGGAAATGTTTCTTATGGAAAAGAGAGAATTCCCCGAAATCTGAATTACACCGAACATTTCCTTCCTTCTTGAATCATCTTTGCGTAGTTCTAAATTAGCTTATTTCTATTTCCCCTATGTCGAAATTATTGCACACCATTTTCGACAAACATACCGAATTATCTAAACAATAAAAAATGAATTACGAGCATACTTCATTCGAAAAAAAAAAGATGAACGTGGGTAACAATGAAAATTTATTAGCGAGGAAGCAAAACGAAATGTTGGATGAGGCAGAAAATGAAGGAAGACAATGAAATGACAACCAAGAAAATATGAGAAATAAATAAATGACATGTAACAATTCTGTGGACAGTCATGTGCACCCACCTTCGGAGACAGCGTTGGTGGTCGCCAAGGAGATGAAAACAATTTGAGATGGAAGAGTGATGGCTACACCACTCTCGCGGCCATCACTTGTCACTGTGGTTAATTTTACGCACGTTGTCGGATCTCATTTTCGAAACAATTTTCTCAAGAATTGCAGGCTTTTATTATAATTTTGTGAAAGAGGGAGCATAAAAGTCGAAGTTGGGAGTATTGTTTCTCTCTTTCAATTTTAGGGTAAAAAAATGTCAAATGTCTCGGGGTTTTAAAGAAGATCAAAGATATATTCAAAACGAATTCATATTTATACCAAGAAAACAAAAATTATGCTCAACACATATTAGAGGCACCATATGGATGATAGTATAATGGTTGTGAATAAATAAATCGTGGAGAATTATATTGCGGAATCTCAAGTAAACCAATGATTCATTTGTTAATATTACACGTATTCAAAAATATGCATTGAAATTTTATTGATTATAGTGTGTAGAATTTCTTATTAAATCACTGACAAATATCTTCTTATTTTGACAGACTATATTTAATTAATGAACTGTTTATTACACAGAACTTTCTTACAGTCTATTTATTGATGTAGTATGTTATAAGGCTAAAAAGTCTTCATGCATAATTAAATAAAAAGTGAAGAGAATATTTAAATTGTTTATGGAATGAAAGATGCACACTCATTACGATTGTGTTGTTTAAATTACTTACTCCCCTCCCTCTCTTATATCAGTCTCAAAACAATTACTTCGCAATTTCACATTTGCGTACTCGTATTTTTAAAAAGCTAACAATAAATCAAAGCAAATGTTGGGTATCGTGATATGGAAGCGCATTTTACACAAGTCTCGCGTACGAACCAGGGACCGATGACAAAAGAAATTGCTGAGAAACCAAAGCTACTTCGACCGAGTTCTCCACGCTGCGGCGTCCCACCGTCTGGCGAAGCACTCGCCGACCCAGAGGAGTTGATTTACATCTCGTCTTTTTCTTTTGGAGGTCCACCGCGGGGCACCTGGGGGCCATGGCTTCTTTTCTTCCCCCACCCCCACCCCCCGCTCCCTCCCTTTCTTCCTTCTTTCTTTCTTTTGCCTCGGAGCGTCGTTCCGGAGGCAAGAGACTTGGTGAACGAAGGTTTTCTTTCCAACAGTAGCTGCCTGGCTTAATAACATCGCAGGTCCATGTCAATGGTTGGGACGGCCGTTGTAATCCATCACATCCGGGCGTTGGCGGCTCGAGTAGCGCAGGTCGAAACGGGTGGGATAGCACAGATGCTGACGATAAGGTGTTTATGATCAGTCTTCGAATCGATATGCACTAAAAATGTTGAAGATATGCCCTAAAAATCACACAGTGATCTCTAATAATCCAATTAAATGCGCTATAAAATTATACACGTTCAAAATCAAATATGTATCTACTTACTAAAAAAGTGCAAATGTAAATTGGGTTACTCGAATAATTATACTGAGCTCGTTCATGCACTATAAGCTATATTTAAATAATAAACATGTAAAATCCGATTGATTACAGTAATATAACCTAAAAAGTTATAAAGTTCAAACAAAAGTACTTCTAAAATATACATTAATTTGCAAACAAAAATCTTCAAAATTGTGCACTTACAGATAATACTAAATTTGATTTAATTGGTCCTATGAGGTTATTAATGATAGAAATCGTTTCGTGAAACCCATAGGAAGTTAGAGAAAAATATGCGAATCATGCAAATTCCGGGCCGTCGTATTATTATGTCTTTGTCATCAGTGATTGCACACCATACGCTGGTATCATTTAGGAATCATTCACACACTACGTCACTCTATGTTGGAGCACTTTATACCACTCCTTCTTGCCACACATTGACATAATATCATGACCTCATCCTTCCCCAAGAGAAGTACAGAAATTCAAGGATTATTGGGGAAACCTGTGATACAGCTTTGTGTAACTTATTTTAAAGAAAATTAATGTAAAAAAATTATTATTTTAATAAATCGCGTCACACTACGTCAAAACTTTTTCACGCCCCAAGTATTTGGGGCTCGGTCCAAACCATTTCGTGCTCGACCCAAAGTCTTTCGGGATCGGTCCGAAGTATTTCGGAGTCACAACTTTCTTCACTACGCTGCCCCTTCCTCGACTGCTTAACGTAATGCGTTAGGTTAGTAGTCCCCTTCAGTGATAATTACTTTTTAGTAATTCTTATTGTTCAATTATCTGTATTAAAACGGGTTGTGAAGAGGACTTCAACGACCAAGAAAATGTAACTAATTAATAATTATATTACTGTAGTACAAAATACAGTATTAAAAATATTGATTTATTTTCTCTTACAAAATCACACCGAATGATTACAATATCCACATTGACAATAACCTAGGAAATGAGGCCGCGGGCATTTCCATTTAAGTCCAATTTCACATGAATGTACGAAGTCAAGTGCAGTAAGTTTCACAAACAAAGAGGCGTACGGAAAGTCCCATTGAAATCGCTGCTCACTTTTATCAAAGAAATACGAGAAATCAAACCCGGGACGTCCTGCTATGCCGCAGGTCCATCGCAATTTTCACCTGGACCACGTGTTAGTTTCCGTTCGCGAGGGACACAGGTAAAATGTCAAATACTGTGATGACTATCGTTTCAGACCATTTCTCATTCTTATTTGCCAAACCTCCTAACAAACATTCAGCTTTTTGTACGAGTAGATCATTGCAATGAGAGCTTCATGTTAGTAGAACATATGTTAAAATGCTCCACAATTCTTGGTAACATATACTTGAGAAAATATTTCCAAGAAGAATAGTGGTGAGCAATTGATGTGTATACGAATTGCTAAGAAACTATAATTCCTGTTGAGTTATGTTTGTCCATACGAGTTTCAATCAACATGTTTTCTAGTTTAAGTTATTGCAGTCATTATAACATATGTTGATATTTGAGTTCTGCACACGAAGAAGGTTTAATTTCAGCTTCAAATTTTGCGCTGAATGACAATCGGCTTATTCATATCGTGACTTACTCTCGATAAAAATCTGTGTACTTGTAAGGCGTCGTGATGGTACAGTGATAAGCATGTTCATCTCTCGGGGGAGTTGTTTAAAATTCGTTTGTATCATCCTAGCTCTGGAAGACTTATCCGATTATCGAGAGAATACTTTCTGTTATAAAAGATGGACATATTCCCCCAAGATTTTGTATCTTTCCAACTTGCTCTACTGTCCACCTTATTCCACTTGAGCTTTAAAGAAAAAGTAAAGAATGTCGCAAGGTTCGCGATCTACTATTGTCAAGAGAAGGTAGAGAAACACCGATTGCGGGATGGAACTTGCTTTCTCCTGCTGACGTGAAGACGCTTCTAACACAGTTTATTAGGGGTGTTAATTGTAAAATAGTGAATGTGAAAGTCATTTAAGTTAATTTCATCATTCAAGCGATGGAGATTTCGAAGATTGTAGACGTGTAAATGATTATGATGATGGTGTTATTTATTGAGGCATGAGGATTATGACGTAGAACAGTCAAATCACTACTGAAAGTGTTGAAGAATGTTGTTTATACAATATTTTGATTAACATTAATACACCAATGGATGCGTAGCAATTGTCCTTTTGGATATGTATTATATTAATGTGAAAACAAATATTGTACATCTGTTGAGAGAACGTAAGTATGTTGAACGTGAGCGTGGGGTCAATATTGTGAGAGTTTCTATTTCAGTTATTTTTGACAGAGAAACTGTTACGGATTAAATCATAAATGGTTTTAGGTATTAACTTATTAGAAAAATTAATAATGTTATCTTATCACTTTTGTACGTTAACTCGTTCCAGTTTTATTTGTAACATTTACATTATAACAGCTCACTATTGAAAATTTAGTGTTAAGCAATTTCCGTAAATTGAGTATTTATTAAATGGAATGGCAGTAAATGTTTTGATTTATTATTTATCTATCAACACAACACATTATATTAGCAAGCGAAACAAAATATTACTTACTTACAGTTTCGAGAATTGTGAGTATACCACTGTCAGCCGCTATACGTCCACGAACATAGTTTCTTTTAAATTTCCATTTTTAAATCATATTTTTGTTTTGTTGTTGCCCCGTAAACGAATCCCGGGTTTCGCTATTTGACAAACAGGAAAAAGAGAAGAAAAAACTTACTTCACGGTATTGATTACCCTCGCTGCAAGAAGCAGTTGTAAATTGACAGTTACGAGCTCTGGGCAGAGGACAACATAAATATTCTTCGCTTCATAAAACCCGGCATTTACTGACCTGTTAAACCCAACGCCCACTTTTATTAACTAAATATCCCACAGAGCTTGTTTCCAAGCTTTGGGGTGCGCTAATGTGAAGCAATGAATCTGATCGTGACAAGAGGATGTAGGAATGTTCAGTGGCCAGAAGTTCCTAACTAGTTTGCTGCAACAGTATTAGCTGATACTACTTCTTTTAGATCTGATTAGAATCATTTATATCGTATTATGTTAGTACACTTCACATGATTTTCCACCCTGAGTCGCAGATTGTTTGCACTGTCAGAATTAAATATAATAATAACAATAATAAATACAAATATTTTATTTTTTGTTGAAGTTATTATTTTAGGTTACGTTTACTAAAATACTTATTTAGGACGAATAGAAAAAAAGATATTGAAAAAGAATCTCAAAAAGGTTAACAAACGCAGGTACCAGTTATATACTTAAAGAATTTGTCTTTTGTTCATGAAAACTCTGAAATAATTCTTACATATAGCAAATTATCTCTGTTATATCATGACAAAAATATTTTTCTAATAAGTGTTAAGATGATTCTATAATTTGTGTTCTACTTTAATTTTAAAAATAAATTTCCCTTTGTCTGTTCGTATTGATTCCCCTCATACTCCTTCACTACTTAGTCGGTGGATAGCAAGTCATCGTGATGCATTGATACACTAACAGAGATGAATCTTAATCCTGAGTGTGGAGCACAAAATTCAAAGGACTGTTAACATCTCATGACCACCTGTCTCGAGATAATTCCGGACTGTTTAATTAGTGTCGCAACATTTAACAACAATTAGTTCCAGAACTTTCTGTTCACAGTTGCTCAGGTTTTTGATTTACTACAACCTAAAATGTGAGTTGCCAAATGCCTACCGTGTTAAATAGTAAATTTATCTACACGCCTCGTCTGTGAGTTTCCAGTCGGGAAGCAACTTGGTCGACGATCTTTTTATGCGTGGATGTGCGGCGGAGGACTCCACCAAATATAACTCTTGTTTATTAATACCAAAACCGAGACGGGCTGTTTTGTGGTAGGAGATGTCGGCGCATATTGAAATGATTTTTACGTCGGTGTCAATCGAATTCTCGACGCATAAAAGTGTACAATAGACTAAGACATTATTCATAAATGTATTGGATGTTTTTATGAATCTTTTTCTGTTGAATCGGATTTTTCCGTACTATAGTATTAGTTATATTTTTTTCCAATGAAGAAAGTCAGGTTTCATCTTACTCTCCTCTGTAACAACCAGTACTATAATTAATATGTCGCACTTATCATGCTTCATGGTTAGTTTTAATTTTTTTCTTTTATTCTTCACTGTAGGAGTTGGTTAGATTCCAAACGCTAACAAACGCAAGCATTAGTTTCTCCTTCGTATCAACACTGTGTAACACAGTTACACTATTGTTCAAAGATGGGTGTTGAAACAGAAAATTTGTCTTTTACATAAAATATATTTATTTTTATACTTTCTCACTTAATATATTTTTATTATATGGTATACTTTTAAAAAAAATATTTAAAAATTTGTACTAATTTCATATAAAATTAATTGCGTATGTTCTCTGTTTTGTACAGCGATTATAAATTTGATTTCTGAAGACAGGTTTAAGAAATACATCATAGTGTTGATATATTATGAATTATTGAGCAGAAAACTAATGTAAAACATTAAGAAAAATTGTGAATGAGATTACATGTGGTTTGTCGAGGGTGTCAATGTAAATATCTATTAAAAAATAAGTTTGTCCAACAAACATATTATTATGGAAAAACTATATTTAGTCTTAGGAAAGTACAGTTTTCAACCATATATCTTCACTATACTCAATTGTGTAAATTTTTGGAACTGACAAAAGTAATTTAGGAACTGAGTGTTTGTTCATGAATTGAGATTCATTTAATATGTTTTATTTTTTAAATAGTTATGGAGCTGGTATGATAGAAACGTGTAATATTTCGTTTGTTTTCTTTTAAGAAGAAATCTCTATAAATACCTTCAGAAATGCTAAAAAAAATTCAATGCATTAAACCTTACAGATTCCTGAAATAAATATACCATTTTCAATTTATTTTCTTTTGGGTGCTCCTATTGTATTTCTCGTTGGTAATGTATCTATAGTGTTCATTATTTGTCACACACGCCGTTTCTTGTTAAAAAAACCCAACATAATACATCCTCTATCCTTAATTAATTCTATTTTCAATATTAAATAAATAAAGGACTCTAGAACATTAAATAAAACCTGTTAATGACTAATTACAGGAGCACAAATGACGAAGCCTCTTGCTCTTATTCATCGACGGAGCATCTTTGTTTGCGTGGCAGTGTCGAGAAAATCCATCACGTTGTGAGGTAGTGATGTGCATGTAATTACGCTTTCAGAGCGCCACAGTGCATGGTATTGTGAGCGGTTGGCAGGCGCGCGAAGGAGGAGACGGCGGCGGCGGCGGTATGGTTGTGTAGGGACGTAGGTGCCGCCTCCGCCGCGGTAGCGTTTTCCTTCTTTCATTTGCGCCACAACACGAAGCTGTTAAGTCTCTTAATATACCCGAAACGACGCTTCATCTCTCATCTATTATTAAGGCCATATTGGCAGATCTATTGTGATGTTGTTGGTTCAAGAAAGTATCCTGTTTGTATCAGGGGGTAGCTATGGTGTAGTAGTTACACAGTCTTGTATCTTACAGTCGTAACACACCTTGGAAATTCCCTATTCTTAACTTGCAGCTAGCGACAGTAGCGCCACTGTCCGCCGGCGAGTATCGCTAACTCTCCTGAATGCTGGCTCAACACGATGATATTCACCCACGATCTACTTGATTACACGTAGTGATAGTCGCTGCCCTCTTGATAGCGCCACTGCACTGAGCGACAAGTTTTTGTCTTTATTTTCGCCTCTATTTAGTAGACAGTGGTAGTTACGTTTCCCCTGTCCTTCGTTCCATTACTACTATCACTCATTGTCTCGTCACTCATGTATGAACAAAAGTTACCACTAACTTAGTTTGATACACAGACGCGTGAAACTGAAGTACGAAAGAGGTAAAATGTGGAGCAAACCAGAAGTTCTTGAATACTGGATTACTGGAGATATAGTTTTAAAAAAACGGTACATGTAACATATTCAAAGTAATTCATTCTCTCTTGAAATTTGAACATCACCACTGAATTGAGATTAGCTTGGTAAATATACGATAAACAGTCCTTTCGATGGATTTTTCTCTTTGACGGAGCGACCAGGCACAATTCCGGACTCAAGGGAGATACTCAAGAAGAGTTCAAGACCTTTCAGAGTGGCACTTCCCGCAAGACTTATCTTATGGACGGGAAACTCCAATATCGTGATATTCGCATAACTGATTGTGAGACCGCAGATCTGCGGGGATGATCAGCCTGCCATCACGGTTCAGGACCACTTTGATGCTGAGGGGAACATGCTCAAAATTGTTATTAGTACATATCATCCGTCTCGGGAAGGTGTGTCAGTTTGTGCATCCGGCACCCATGAATTTCCTCAGTCCAAACCAAAATGACTGCTTTTAGGCAACGACCTTCTTCAAATCCTCGCTACGCGCTCAGAATATTCTGGGTTCGATAACTGCTTTGTCACCATTTTTATATGGTCATAGTTGTCACATTCTTCTACATTCTCAGGCCAACATTTATGAGGTAAGCACAAAAGACATCTTTGTAGAGCACTATTTTGAGGGATAGAAATCAGATGACATTAGTTTGTTTAATGTTTGTAAAAAATTCAAAGGATTATGAAATGTATTGGAAATGGCTTACTACATAACATGCGTGGTGTCGGAGAAAACATTAAATCAGAACGATTAGAATACGCAATTAAAGCAAGTTAAATATGATTACTATAAATATTAAATTTAATTTTTAAATACATTTATTCGCGTATTGTGTACCGCTTTTTTGTATTGTTTTTTTTGGGGGGGAATTGGGAATTGATTGGACCTTACTAATCTAAATACACGACTATTGATACAACATATCTACGAACACGTAGGTGAGTCACAAAAAGTAAATTTTCTAGAGCAACAGTTTCAAAGTTCCACGCTTTCTCTAAAAAAAGTCAGCCGAAGATGCTACAAACATGTTTATCATTACAATAAATTCAAGTTTAAAAAAAACAAAAAATATTTTCTGTATTTGATCTTGTATGATATTTACTCAGTTCTGCAGCTTTAAATCGCCGATTTTCCATAGGTCAGGTGGTTTTAACCTAGGAAATTTTAAGGAAGTAGTTTTTTATACACCCGATTTTATAATGAAATTAATGAGTGAAATTAAAAATTTGCATATCTTAGTAAATCAGAGAACTTTGCTTGAGATGCACTTCAATTAGTCTCGCTATCCAAAAACCTTATACGAAAAAGTTTGAAATGGATGGAGTTAAAGTGTCAAAAATATCACAAATCCGTATCGTATGGATTAAATGACAGGTTTAATCCATACAGAATAGTAATCTTTAATAATTATTATCAGCTTCATCAAATACAAAATTTTGACTCAACCGTACCGATATAACAACTTCATGGGCGGATAAAATCTTCCTTTTATAACGACCCCTAAAATTCACATATTTGTTTAATCTTCTTAATATTGGAATTCACTCTATACAATAAATTTTAATACATTAATTAATTTTACTAATTATAACTAATTCAGAACTTTTGTGTCACTAATAAATCAAATTCTTAATGAAATAACAGAGCTTACTAGAACTAATTTTAATCTGATATCACCATTAAAGAGGATCATGGGGTTTTGATATAATCAAAATAAATAAAAGATATTTTAATTGTAAGAGAAAATAGTTCAGTCTCTTTGATTTCGTCAAGAAACATGTTAGGCTAAGCAAAATTGGTAATGAGTTCAGTTCATTCCATATGGGCTTCCTTCAGTTTTGTTTGTAGTTTTAGAAAATAAAATACTGTTGTTTTCCGTATAAATAGTATTTCCTTGTGCATACATCTTGAAGNTTGTAGTTTTAGAAAATAAAATACTGTTGTTTTCCGTATAAATAGTATTTCCTTGTGCATACATCTTGAAGGGGGTGGACCAAAAGGACGTTTCAAATAAAGAATTGTCGAAATCCGTGCATTTTACTCCAATTTTTAATAAAAAAATGCGACAGTAAGTTTATTAAACATGAAAATATTGTAATTAAGACTTTATTATAAAATATTCAAAACAATGGAAATCAATAAAACATCAAATCTTGTACTTGTCACAAAATTATCATATTAATTTTAGGTTAACTTGAATAATAAATAATTATTGCACTCTTCAGATATTTTGTTAACTATACACAATAACGTTTATCAATCTCCCGTGTGACCATCATACATATAATGTTTTTCTATTTTTAATACTCTGAATTTAAATATTGCATATTTTATAAAACCTTGTAAAGATTCTTATTATCTTCGAGTGCTAATTCCAGTTATCATCAGGAGAATATACGTAAATAAATGAATGAATAATCTTGTCAACAAAATAAACAACATAGAAAATCTATACATCAAAACAATTCTTCCCAAGAAAATAAAGAAACAAGCCATCTAAGCGGAATAATTATAAAAAACAATTATAAATTTGAGATTACTTTTCCGTATTCGTTTTTAAATTCAAAGTGTTTGTAGTATATTTAGCATGTAACGTTACATAAATAATACATTTGAAGTTATTTAGTTCCAGATCCCCGACTATTATTGACACACAAAATGACATTCCTTCAATCTATCAAATAATTTTCATCTATAGAGTGTAATGATGTAACATTATGTTGTTATTTAGTTGATATTTCTTTGACGTTCTTTGATTCGCGTCGATAAGATGCGTTTCGTATGTCCAATGTAGCGATTCAGGCAAATTTTACAAAGAAACAAAACATTTTGTACAGAAAAAAATGTACAGTATTTTCCCCCTTAGTTATAAGATTATGCAAATAAATAAATAAATAAATAAATTTTGTGTCAAAAAACAGTACAAACTGCGTATGACCACGCGGAGGACAATAAACTAATTTACTATCCGGAAGCAAGCAAGGGACCATCCCATCAATTCCAATCAAGGGCCCTGAGACCGAGGGGTATTTAACATTTAAGCGCACTCCTAAGATAAGAATAAAAATAGTTCGGTACGAGTTATAATATTAATAGAATACGAACAAATTAGTATTTAATAAAACAAAAGGGTTATTTTAGAAATGCGCATTATTACTAATCAAAATTATTCGGAAAATATTTTTGATAAATCATAAGTATTAAAATTACACTAAATTCAAGATTATTGCAATACATAGGCAAGAGCCTAGATAACCTGTATAAAAAATCAGCCTCTACTCGAAGGAAAACCGGTGAAAAACCCGGGCCAGGATGGGATTAACATTATGTTTGAGGAATTTGTCTGATATTGACAGATCATTCATTATAAGTAATAAATTATTTTGTCATTCTGTCCTTATTTATTAATGCAAAAGGCCATCTTCATTGCTACAATTTTTAAATTTAAAATATAAATTACAAAATAAATAGAATCATTCTAAAAACAATCTACCCCCTTCTACTTCACACAGTTAATATTTTTTAATATAAAATGAAATAAAAATGACAAAGTAAAAAATTGAAATATTCTAAAGGGGATAAATATTGTAGAAGGGGGTAAATTAATTTTAGAATATTTCAATTTTTTACTTTGTCATTTATATTTCATTTTATATTAAAAAATATTAACTGTTTGAAGTAGAAGGGGGTAGATTGTTTTTAGAATGATTATATTTATTTTGTAATTTATATTTTGTAAAAATATTTTTGTAGCACTGAAGATGACCGCTATGCGGCCGAAAAGAACTTTTGCAGTAATAAATAAGGACAGAATGACAAAATCATTTATTACTTATAATTATGGTATTGTTTATGAAATTGGCATTATGACTTTTTATTTTTTACTATCCAACCACATTTTATCTTGAAGAAAAATTTACGTAATTACGTAACTTAGATTACACAAGGTGACATAATTTTTGATTTGCAAGATTTAAAGTGTTCCATACTACTTCGTGCAGGCTTAAGTAATTTCGTAATAATCATTTATATTTCTCTACCGCCTAAGGATTCGTAATCGTAATCGTAAAAATAAAATTTGGAAATTGGTCGAATATGTTACTGCTGGAAACGCTCTGGGCAAGCTTATTTTTAAAATGCTAAAAAATGCTTAATAAAACAGGTATTATTGATAAATGAAACAACAATGGTGCTACTATGACAATGTTTTTCATGACGAGATGGAACCATTTGGAACGCTGTGTTTGAGTTCTTGCATATAGAAGTATTTTTGTCATTTACTTTGGGTATAAATACTGTTTTAATTTATGTTTTAAAAGGGTAAAGGTTATTTATTATTCAGTACTTTTTATGAGAATGTATTAATATACACAGCATATTACCATGCCTATAGTGTCACAAAAAGCAGAAATAGAACATATAATAAATTTTCTTTTCGCAATTATAAAATTACCTGCCGTAGCAGAGATGTAATTGTCGAATTCAGTACAGCAAAATTACCTTTATTCGTACAATTTGATCTAAAACTCAGGCAAAATTAAATTTTGTCGGGTTGTGATATTTACTAGGTCGTATAAAAGATTACAGTATTGGTATGACAGTAAACGAGAATATTCCCAACACCAAACATAAAATTCACAATGAACATGAAGTTTTTCGCTGATAGGTTTCTAAACAGAGACCAATGCGGTTGTCGATTTCATCATCTTACCGTTTCGCAACTACTGCGGTAATCCACCGTATCTCTTCCATGACACCATCGTATACTTGAACCATGGATGAGAATGCCTCGTTCAATAATTTATAATTCTTGACTTTGGATTACACAACGACCCAATGGCATTACCTAGAAAAGGAGTCATAACAAAAACTACATGTCAAGAGAGAAGTCATTACTATTGTCACGCCTATTTGCTTGTGGTAGCACTTCTGACTTATTCGTGGCAGGTGGGGTAAAATAATGGTAGAGTATGTTTCGCATTTTGCAGACGGAGCATATCTATATCCGGAACAGTTGGAATATCATAAATTTAGATGCATTTTCTTCTTTAATTTTTTTATTCTATTTTATTTTTTATTTTTATTACAGTGCCATTTCCTCCCAATTACTATTTCTCAATAATAAAAGATTTTTTTTGGTAAATATCCTCTCTTCTTCTTTTTCTTCTTCTGTTGATCATAACCAATTGTTGAAAATGAGATATCATTATAAATATTATTTTCTGGACAGTACAGCAACCTTAATTTTACATTTTAGCTATGATTTTATAATTGTTGTAGAGTACTTATTGAAGTGGATTGGTAAATTCCTAAGTGGCCTCCCAGATGACGCTACTTGTATTCGAGAAAGACAGCACAAAATTTAGTTTCTTCATAAATTGCGTAATCACAACGCTAATCAGGGCTCATTTTTTTCTATTTACTTCCACCTTTATTGTAAAGTTGGTTGCAATTATTTATATTTATAATGAAGTACAGGTAAACCGCACATGCCATTTACTGCTGTCAAGATACAGCGAATCCTCAAACTGGTACTTTCATCTTAGTATGACAGCGATATTTTTGCTCATACCCATTAGTATGTTAAAATAAATCTTAAATATAAAAGTGTTTGAAATTATGAATATTTTGAAAAAGTGACAAATTAGTTGATTATTTATTGATGCGAGAACATTATTTTAAATGATGCATCATTTTTATATCATAATATTTCCTGATACTGTGAAAGATCTTTTGTCATATCATGATTCCCTCTAAAATGACTTCCTTGACGAACGAGTATCCCGCAGCCAAAGCAAATGTTTACGCAACAAACTCCTTTAAAGATCCTACTAATTCCGGCGATTACGGCTAAAAAGATCGCGCCTAGGGTGTGCTGCTTCGTCGTCCGGTGGGATATAATTAAAAAGAACATATCGCATAACATATGGGGGCCATCAGTCACATTGCACAGCTTTGTGTGTGGCCGCCCTCCCTCCCTTCAGGTTCTTGCCCTCTCTCTCTCTTGCCTCCCCTGCTCTCTCGTCTGTGCTACGAGCGGCAGCGTAAGACAAATTGCCGTTCCGCCCTGTTTCCGGATCACTTTTCATTTTGCGGGACACTCTGCTCACACGCTCCCGACCGCCGCCCCCGCGCCCCACCACCACGGTGAGACCAACTCACCCCTGACGTCGGAACCCTCTGCCGGTCTTTTTGTTTTACCCATTGGGGACCACCTTTCGAATCGTGTGTGTTTCTGTCGTACGCTCATATTGGTATAGTTGGCACTGTTCCTTGCTCAACAGCTTTCACTGGGAAGTATAATAGTTTTATTTTAACAATTTTAGAATACACATTATAATTATGAAAAAAAAAAAGTTTAATTTCTATCCACAAGTTAATAGTGCAGTACAAAGAAAATTCAGGAACTCGCTTGACTCGTGTAAAATGCATAGAAACATACGAAAAAATAGCGACCGAGTGCAACGGTACTTATTGAAGTAGATTGGTAAATTCCTAAGTGACCTCCCAGATTTATGCTTCTGATCCCGGAGAATGTAAAATATCTGGTCCGGTGACCAGTATATAAAAATGACGTAAAAATACTAAGGAAAATTTACTACAAATCAAAATAAACTTCCATCACTTTCGTGATTTAAAAATTGATCTTTTTTTGAAAATATGTGTTTTCTCCATAAGACGCAATGTATTACACCATTCATTATAATTGCAATTATATCATTTAAATGGCTGGTGTACTTTTTTCAAGTTGAAATCACGATAAGTACATGTTACTCAGTTCATTTATGTCCATTTCAGGTATTTTAGTGATATAAATCTCCTTATGCTAGTACTACCTTAAGGAGGCCCAACAGGAAACGGTATTCTTCAATATTTTAATATTCACTTCCCGTAGTATCCATTCAGATTTGTCGATACTTTACATATTAATCGAAGAAGCTCAAAGTTTGTAAACAATGTGACCAGGCTTTTCTGTAGTGCAGTTACTTTTGCAATGTTGACAAATCTAGTAGCAGACTGATTGAAAATTAATTTTCTTAGTCTCGCCAACCATGTATTTATTATTAAAGTTAACTGTCGACTACATAGCAGTAATATTCCTTCGGATGAGATTATAAGGTCAAATAATTATCAATTTTTCCTCTGCTTTCTAATATTTACAATTTTATTTGTTTAGTTGTCTAGAGTTATAGATTATAGTAATTTAGTAACTGGTGCAATATTTTGTTGTGCATTTGCTTTTGATATTAATGAAAATATTTTAATTGCATTTTATTCTTCTGGTAATGTTACATTTCTGGTAGTAATACATAATGCTGTAATCATCAAGGTACACGTTATATTTGCTTGGGAGCTCCATATGTGTACTATCTCAGACTTTACTCACATGAATTTCAGAATTTTTCTTTCTTTGTCTATAACTTGTATATATTACCTCCGGACCTTGGGTATTAGTTATGCAATTGTAACATTGACTTTTCTTTATTTCATAATATTTTTTTTCTTTCTTGTGCATATGATTTTTTCTGNACTTGTATATATTACCTCCGGACCTTGGGTATTAGTTATGCAATTGTAACATTGACTTTTCTTTATTTCATAATATTTTTTTTCTTTCGTGTGCATATGATTTTTTCTGATATCCAAGCGCATATAAGTACAATGAGTGGTATATACCGAGATATCTTTCTAACATTTCGACCGAGTGACTCAATCTGATTTCTGAACTATTTCTTAGCTTTCGAAAATGCATGATTTCTGCCACCCAGGTGACGCTAGTGACAGCAATGTGAACGTCGATTAAGTCTACGTTTATTATTGAATTTACATCATTTCCCCTAAAAAAAGAAATACTTCATATTTATTTATCTTAAACTCGAAATACCGAATAACCGTTGTATACGCCATTTACTGTTTTGATGACGGTGTACCCGCAGAGATGTGAAAACCCATTACAGTGTTAATTATTCCTGCTCTGCCGTTCTCCGCGTCTCTTGAGATCTGCTGGCGCCTACGTCTCGATGCAAACCTCTCCACCATTGCCTTCATTACCCAATGCTGTCTCCGAGTTGTTTCTTCTTCTTCTTCTTATTCTTCTTCTCTTTCGCTCTTCCTCTTTGGCGGCAGCCGCAGAGCGAGCCGTCACGCTACCACGTGTGGCCCTGCCTTCAAGCCAAGTGACAAGTTGTGCTCGTGGAATACGTTCGCGTGACATAATTTACTTCCTCTTGTGATGGCGGTTGTGTCACTTCGGTGTGTTGTAAACCTGTGATATTTTCGTAAATTAGTCTTCGCGTTATTGCTCAGTTTGTTTAAGTTGTAGTTTGGAATGGGTTATTTCGATATGATTGTGAATGTGTTCGTCAATCCATTTTGAAAGTGTCGTTGACTTCTATACTGTCGACAGAAAGAAATCTGATTTTTTTATGTCGCCTGAGGAAATTCGTTAGTTATTTAAATCTAGAACGCATGCTATGTTTCTCTTACCCCGTTACAAAACTGCATATCATTATGTTTATCAGAAGTGACATATTGGAGAGGTAACTAAAACATCTTCTCTTGTGAAAAAACATTTTTTTCTAGTAATAAATTTTTATTTCGAATTCACTGAAATATATGTATCACTTTATCCCGGTAAGATACATCATGTGCGTATTCATAATTATGTACTGTAAAGTTAAATGTATTTTTTAATGCAAATGTTAAATAAATGTGTAGTTAAATAAAATTTTACTTCGTATCAAAGGAGAAGTTGGAGAAAAATATTTATCCAAAATAGCAAAATTCATGTGCATTAAGATATGACTGCACGGCTTATTTATTATAACTTATTTCACGTACTTAAAAAAACCTAAGACATGACAACTAGAAAGACCATATTTCTCTCAAAATTAATTTTCCAATACTTGAAATAGAGTATGTGATAAAAGTAAATATATTCACATTTCGCATCAGTTAATTATGATTTAGATTATAATACATTTTTCAGTTTTGGAATTTCTTTTGAAAAACTTTTTTTCAAATTTTTCCCTTTCCTTTTTTGAATCTCCCTTGGATTAAAAAAAATACTCTTTACGGTAATATTTATCTCGTGATTCAAATTGATTAATGTAAGGAAAAGTTCTAACTTAATATTCAATTCTCTCCGTATAAAATCGCAGTTATTCGGAACCAAACGTGGAATATTTTTCGCAGATTTACCTCTCGACACTCGAGAAGTTATAAAACCACCCTTCGGCTCCCGTCACGGACTCTTTTTTCGCAGGTGCATTACCAATACGCGTGCTGTGGGCGACGGCACGACATCGGAATTATAATGTTACGGAGCCTTTCACTCGTCAGCGTATCACATCATCAAGAAACAAACAAAAACCATCCGACTCCCGTACATTCACCCAAAAAGAGAAACGAACACGAGTTCTTCTGGATCCCGGAATCGTAATTAGAAAAAGCCACGTAATTGGGAAATTAACCGTCCAAAATTATACACATTTTCTCTTCGGAAAAGGGGTTATTTATATGGTTTTTGGTGGTTATCGCGGAGTTCGGTAGTGCTGGAAAGGGAGTTGGTGAAATGGTTGGACTTTCGCGAAATGACGGGTTGCGGCGGTGTTTTCACGAAATAACAGGTTCTCAAGAGTAGCGAGCGGCGGGCGCACTGCGTCGGGGGTGGGAGATGAGTTCTGCGCCGTGATCGCCCATTCGCGTCGCCCTCGCAACGGCTATTTAGCGTCGGATGAAGTGACTACTCGTCGACGTTGTGCTATTCCGGGATAGGGTTATATTTATCTACATTTTTAAGAATTGCGGCGGAGAATACATTCTTTTGTGCGATACTTTGTGGTTAGTGGTCGGCGTTCCGGGTGGGTGATAGCGATGAGCAGGAAAACACCGGATTCGGTGGAAGCCGATGATGCATATTAGCAGGGCTTCCCTCATACGAATGTACTCCACTATGGGATTCCACCGACATTACCGGATTTAATATCCTCCATTAATGGAGTGGTTGGAGGAAATTCTTTTTATTATTTTCATTTGTAAGTTTGTTAATATTAAATACGAACCATAGCTTCGTCAGTGATGGTAGGTCCCTGAACCAAGCCTAATTAAATCATTATAATGCACCTAATAAATCTACGTGCTCTCAAATCCCGTTTAATTTCTAATTCAAAATATCTTCCCACCCTCAGTAAATCGTCTTAAACTATAATTTATAGTGATCTTAAATAAAATAAAATGTATATTTTGTGCATATTTTTGATTAGAGATTTATATTTATAAATGTTTCAACACTTCACTGCATTTATATTTATGGAACTGTCGTATTTGTTAAAACCGAATTACTGAAGCGCTACCCCTGTTTCATACAAAACAGTTTTGTTCACGAACACAATACTCGCAATAGGAATAATATTCATCGCCCTAGAGTCAACCGCACTTTGCAAAAAAGAATGTGTATCATTCAGGAATCGTTCTATACAATTCCCTGCTAAAAATGTATAAGATATTATTAAACTGAATCTCTTCAAATCCTCGGTTAAAAGCTACCTTCTGCACCAGTGCTTCTACACTGTAAAATAATTTATTTTTAAAATAAAAATTGAAGCCGTCTTGCAAATTATCACGCCATTGTTGTAGTACTTTCAAAATATCCGACAATAATTTCAAAACTATTTTCCTGCATGTATTGTGTCTTTTTATTCATATAAATTTAGTTGTATGTGTAATGAACCTTGGCACGCTTGTGCATCTTAATTCTGTATCCCCATCCTGGTCCCCCCAGGGGNAATGTTTCAACACTTCACTGCATTTATATTTATGGAACTGTCGTATTTGTTAAAACCGAATTACTGAAGCGCTACCCCTGTTTCATACAAAACAGTTTTGTTCACGAACACAATACTCGCAATAGGAATAATATTCATCGCCCTAGAGTCAACCGCACTTTGCAAAAAAGAATGTGTATCATTCAGGAATCGTTCTATACAATTCCCTGCTAAAAATGTATAAGATATTATTAAACTGAATCTCTTCAAATCCTCGGTTAAAAGCTACCTTCTGCACCAGTGCTTCTACACTGTAATATAATTTATTTTTTAAAATAAAAATTGAAGCCGTCTTGCAAATTATCACGCCATTTTTGTAGTACTTTCAAAATATCCGACAATAATTTCAAAACTATTTTCCTGCATGTATTGTGTCTTTTTATTCATATAAATTTAGTTGTATGTCTAATGAACCTTGGCACGCTTGTGCATCTTAATTCTATATCCCCATACTGGTCCCCCCAGGGGGCTTACATCTAGTAAGTANGTTTTGAGTTGTAATTCAGGAGGGTTTTTAGTGGGTATGGCTGAGTCATTCGGCGAGTCCCACACGCGGGGAGAGTCATGTTGGCTCTCCCTAGTGCGTAACTGCATTTTCCCTTCCTGTACAAGTTTTAAGGGCTCTAATGACCTTTGATGTTGACGAGCCCTAAAGCCCCACAAAAAAAAAAAAAAAACCCATCCTGGTCCGGGTTTTTCTCCGCTTTTCCTTCGGGTAGAGGCGGATATTTTATAAAGACTTCCTAGACTCTTGTCTAGGGGCGGCATCTATTGAAATAATTATTTGCAAAATTAGTGTAACTTAATAGTTACGAATTATCAACAATACTTTCCGAGTGTTTTATTGTTTGATAATAATTCGTACTTGTGAAATGCCTTTTTTGTGTTTTATTAAATACAATATTGGTTGGTATTATGTTAATACTATAACACGTGTCGAACTCTTGTTATCGTTAGGAGGATGTTGAAATGTTAAATCCGCCTCTGCCTTAGACCCCTTGATCGGAATTGATGGGATGGTCCCTTGCTTGCTTCCGGAGAGTAAATTAGTTTATTATCCTCCAAGTGGTCATACGTAATTTGTAACTGCGTTTTTGACAATAAGTTTTATTATTTATTTATAATTTTTAATAACTTTTGAAAAAATAATGAGTGAAAAACAATGAAATATTTTAACAATACGTCAACATTTCACGTCAATGTAGTGTAACAATATTTACAGGAGTCTTCGAACGTGTGGGAGGAATTGAATATCAACAGTATAATATTGATACAAAATTATACTACGACACATTTTTTGAGTAGATCTTACATATAAACTGAAATTCGATAGTAAAAATGACCAAAAATGATCGCTCGAGTCCAACACCATTTTTACTCTCCTTAGTAATCATAGGGGAAATAAATGTAGTATTTTATCACTTTATTTGTAATGATTTTATTGATCCCTTGGTGAAGTTTATTATTAATCAATTCCTTCACCCATAGTTGTTGAAATAAAAGGGTAGTTTTTTCTACCAGTAAATAATTGTGTCTAGAGACATTTGTGAGGTAATTTGATGATTTAAAGAAAGATGATGGCTCGGTTTATTTCCAGAAATTTATTTCGGAAAGAATTTATATAAATTAAATAAAAACGTTCTCGGTCGGTAAAAACAACGTACTAAAACACATTACATAGAAAATGTGATGCTAAATAATAAAGGAAAATTAAATGAATGAAAATAAATTATTTAAACAATAAATGAACCTTTAATAAGCCCCCTCGTAGGGACCTTAGGTATTGAGGCACAAAAAGGGTTTCTTATGGTTTTGTCTTATGGAAAAGAAAAGAAGCTTCTCTCTCACCAACCTGATTCTAAGTCGGTGGTGCCATGTCGCACAAGAAAGCAACCAAAAGAAGTCTTTTTTTTCCACCTCTTCAAGAATTTGTATTTATGAAAAGTTTGCAAACATTGTTTTTTGTAGGAATGAAGTCCGGTGGGAACGCAAACGAAATCAGAGGTAATGGAAAAACGAGACAGTTTAATGAGATGGATAACCGCACTCGTTGTTTAAATGCATTCGTCATCCGGGGTTGTTCTGATCAAAGGTGGGACACTATTGATCAGCTTTCTTTTCGGCGACTTGGTTAGATCGAATTTGGCGTGCATGTATTAAAACATAATCATATTCATTCCGTCACTATAAGAAAATGGGACCGCTGACTCTTGAGAGAAGCACTTATAGATTTACAAGCTATAATCACTGTTAACCTCTATCTTTCATGCACAAAAATGCAATGGTGTTTACTTATGTCCCGTTTTCAAAATCTCCTCTCCCTACTTACTTTCAAATTGTGCAGAATTTACGAGGAAAGTATTGTAACAGGACGAGAAAAAAATTTCTAGAATCTATAAAGTTTATTTTCAAATTTGGCGATGATGTCCAATGTCGTCTGTGTGTGTATTAATAATTTGGTTCCTCAAAAAACTCACGACCAAACTGATATTTCGAAACCAAACTTTGAGAATTGACTTTGAATATATTGCGAAAAGAAGCCTATTTCTGGACAGCTCATACAGACTTTATTTCCGCATCGCGCTCCATTTCTGGTTTCTTGAAATTCACAATTTTGAAAATATGAATAAAAGACGTTTTTGTTCAGTAAATTTCTAAGCCACATTTCCGTACATCACACAGATCTTGAGACATACACAGAAGCTCTTGTATGTGCTTTCTACGAGATTAGCCTATGAGGCGATTGCAAAGAGTTAAGTGTGGAAAATAATAATTGAGATAAACTGTTTATTTTTTTTAGTTTTCAGATATGTATGTAAGGATAAATTTGTTTTAGAATTTGTATATAAATCTATAATAACTGATTGATGTGTTAAATATGTCATCGCTGTGATAATTCTTTAGATACTTAGTATTAGTATTAGTTTGTCAACGTGGTCAATATTCATAAGTTACTCTCTATAAGTCTCAGTGTCTTTTTGTCAGATAGTGGTTTTTTGAAAATAATCGTTGTAGAATCGGTTATTCGCAGGTACAAAAGAAAGAATTTAAATGTAATTCCACGTTCGATGCAATATTTAATTTCAATGAAATTAGAATATACCGGTATGCCATATACATTTTTAAAATATGAAAACTCTATAATAAGCAATGTATCGACAACAAATGACTATAACATCCACGGATTTTAGTGGAGAAAATACATATAAGCTTGTAAAAACATATAAAAATTATTATTAATATTATGAGGTTTGAATTTTTGTACTCAAAATATCCAATTATTACATGTGCTGGGTTTTACTAAAAATTGATTGTCGGCTGAACGAAACAAGATATTTAAATAATTTTAATCCACTCAAAAGCTTATAAAATTCTCTAAATTTTTACGTGTCGCAATGTTTCACGACAGATCAAACCATGTAAAAAACATTTTTCCAAAAAATGGTCCTTTTTTCAATTTTATTTTAAGACTTTTTAACTGCCGTCGTAGCTTTGAAAAAATCTGAATAGCTTTGAAAAAATCTGGAAACTATTTGTATGTTCTTTACAAATAGCGTTAGTTACTTAAAGTTGAGATACACTTTGGTTTTCCGCAAAAAGTTCTTTATTAAAGGCATGTCAANAGTTTGGCGAATTGGCGACCCAAAAACCAAGCCAAACATGCTTTTTTACACATAGAGTACGGCCCTTTAGCCGAAAAGAAGAATATTAGTAACTTGATTCCTGTGTAATGTCATTTGACAGGACGAGGTTTCTGAGGAAGTGCATATATTATGTTTCCCTGTTTCTCGTGCGTGTGCGGAGTTGTAAAGTATTTGATTTATTTTCAAAGTTTTAACATTAACTTGTTTCACACTCATATAAAAGTAATCTGTCAGTCTATTTTTACGTTCTTTCTTTTGCACTCGCTAATATATAATAAAGAAAATAGTATAAAATATAAATATGCAGTTATTAGGAGAGAAATAATTTTAAAATACAGGTATTTTATGTCTTAGTACCTAAACGAGTAAAAGTTTTTTACAATATGATGGAAAATTTGAAATTTTTCATGTAAGATGTTTGTTTAGGAGAAATTCATTGAACGGGTCTAATTTTCGTAAAAATTTCTCCCGGGTCAAAACGCACTCATGAATGCAACCCGCAAAGCACTTAACAAACCCGCATGAAAATACCATGCTCGTATAATTGTTTTACGTATTTCGAAATTGAATCAATAACGTGAAAGTACTTTCCGTCACACAAACTAAGCGAATAGTATGAACCGTATTAACATGTGAAGTTAACATATTTTTGAATGTAACTTTCATGCTGGAAGTGCGAATTTCCAAGATTCAATTGAGTAATTGTTCCTATCCTTATGTAGGACATAAAACTTTATTATATTGATCAATATGGTGTCAATATTTGGTATTGACGGTTCGTATTCACCGCTGCTTATTTAACACCTTGTGCATGATATTCGGATGTGGATCACTTCATTACTCACTTTTTAATAAAACAAAGAGCGATTAATATGATTTTTTCTGACTCAAAATACTATACTATACTGTTTCCTAAAAATTTCGAAAGGGAAATACCAATATTTTTAAGGTATATAGGAAGGATATAATATTAGAAAGGAAAACTTAAATTGTTGATCTTACACATTTATTATTTCTTGCATTATTTTTGTGGGTTTTACTGCTGATCAATACATATAATACCACAAGAAACGTAACCAATATTCTGCGAAGTTTATAGGAAGGTCTGCTTAACATAACTCTGTTATCAGAATTCTTATTCAGAATACAATTATTATGATAGAAGACTTATTTGCATTTAATTCCTTGATTAATTGTAATATATTAACCAAGAGACATTAGTACTGTCAGTCCATTTCTTAAGTCTTACTCTCCAATCACGTGATGTTGGTATCAAAATTTAGATTTTCGGTGACATTTTTGCGTGTGGATTGGATCTGATGCGGAATGGATACGATTGTTGCCAGTTAATTTATTGCACATCAATTTGTAACAGGGGCATTGAAATACGGAGATAAGGTCAGAAGCGCATTCCATGTAGTGGGGTTCACCGACAACTTGGCCCACAGCCGTCGTGACCGTTGGTGTGGGATCGTATGAGGTCATGACGTTTCATGGAAAATGCATTACTGGTGGAGAATTCAGTGGACGTCGTAAATGTTAATGGCTGCCCCGCCAGTTCATTAAGTGTTTTAGAATCTCTCTGTAATGAGTATTTTGATTCTATTTTAGATGTTCCAAGATTGTTGTTTGTTGACAGTGATGTAATTTCATTCTTGCAGAGCGTTATTTTTACCTCGTTAGATGTAACATTTGTAAGGAGTCACTCGATAGGAAGATGAAGATTTAGCCTTCATGAGGATAATGAACATACCGACGGAGATGTTATTTTCTATTGGGGAAATTAAGCATTCTTTATAATGATTTGTTTTAACATACCACTTTTCCACTTATTTGATCCCCACTGACATATATTTCAAAAATAAAAAAACGTTTTCTTTTACGGTTGAAATGTTTTGAACGAAGAAGGCATTGCAGCTGTTTTGTAAATTTATTTATGAAAGTTATTTTATAGGTGTGGAAAAATGTATTATTCTCCGACAGAGAGAAAAGTAGTAGAAATAGTATTATTGAAGAAAAGGTTAAAAAATTTGGATCACGTTAAAAAAGTGTTCGAATTTTTGTTAGCTGATATTTTTTCAGGCAGTAACTATGTATTGTATTTATGAATCTCTTCCCGCTTGGGAGAATTTTTGTTGACGCTTGGAAGTAAGCTAAGTGATGCGTGCAGGTCACCAGAAGTACGTTGCTTATTAATACTTCAGTATTTTTACTTAACTTGAAGAAAACTTATCTGGTGTAATTGGCTCGCTATTCTCTCTGTTTGTTCGTCAAAACGTACTAAAACAATTTCTGTTGATTAAATATCAGGCCATTATAATCATTTCCTTTTCTTTCAATGAAATACGCTAAGTATCTCGAAAATATTAACTTATCGAAACATTTGGCATGTCTCTTTAAAATGTTAGTTTTAATCATGTAAATGCAACGTTTGCTACAATATTTATTAGTATCAGCAAATTAAATGTTGTTCAAGCTTATTATTTGCTAAAATTTGATGAGGTTGATAGAAGAAATGTTTGAAGGTTATCTAGTTCATTTAGTTCCAATGTGTCAAAGCGTAGCTGAACTACAGCAGCTACGATGATCAATTTATCATTTCATTAAACCGTTATGAAACTGATCGATATTTGTCACAATGTTACCATATTCTTAACCTGATGAATTGTTAAAATAATTTCAAAATAAATTTTAAAGAACATAGGTTTAAATTGGCGTTTTAAAACCGTATGTTACAAATACCTAATTTGAACATTGATTTTTAGAATTTACAAATTAACGCATAGAGAAAACATAGTAGATGAAAATTGTATAAGACGTGTAATTACGATATTTTTTTAAGTGTCTGATTATGAACGAACCATGGATCTTCATGTAGTTCGTTCAAAACTAGGGCTTCCAGCGTGCATGACATTAGAAGAATTTTACTCATCTTTATAGCTCATCTATTAATATTCATATTTTGTTTTCAGTTTCTTCAAAACTGAAAAACTTTTACAAGAAAATTTTGAAATACTTGAATTTGATCCTAATATTTAGACACAATACGTAAGTCATTAAATATTTCAATATTGACATCGAATTAGCCATTAAACATTTAATGAATTAGGAAATAGTTGGTTTGTTTCATGCTTCAACTCGTATTTTCTCAAAATGAAAACATTTGTCAATAACTAGGCTCCTCTATTTTTTAGCTATTGTAGTATATTATTTCTATTTTATATGATTTATCTAAAATTATATATTCAGTTTCATTTGAAAATTAGTGTGAAAATAGTTTAAAATTTGAAAATTTCAATATTTTTGTAAGTTAATATTTTGTTCCAAATTAAGATTTTTCGTTTCGATTTTAAAAAATATTGTTGTTTCCTTTTAAAACCGTAACCCAACTTCAAGAAGCAATAAGTATTTATATACTCACATATAGTTAAATACCGTTATTACGCATTTGTGATGTGTTATTATTTGGCACATTATTTTAACACGTATTTTATATGGTGAATTCTGTTTGTGTGGGTTACTAAAAGACTCTTTAGTGTCACTCCGGTTATATTGAAATAATAAGACTTACTCATATTATGCCGTGTTTCAGAAAAAAAACGAAAGTAAGTAGTTTTCTTTGAGTATAAAACAGTGTTGTTATTTATTTTTATATTAATGTGTACAATAATGTAAGGAAGAGACTAAACTGTGCTATTCCTCCAGAAGGTAATACCGACATATCGACTAACACGATAGAGAATATGTTGGTTTACCAAAACTCAAAATTGCATAACTCAAAATTGTAAGTGCTCGAGTATTTTAATTTTTGTGTTGATAAATTATAGAAATTTCAATGAATTCTTGTTTCGAATAGGAAAGAGAAGAAGAAACTTGTCTACGCAGATATAATAATAAATAATTAATTTTTTTTTGAAAAACAAGCTTTTATCGAAGCCATGAGCTAAAAAAAAATAAGTTTAGATTTTATTAAGGTAATGCAATGCCAAATATTTCTCTGAAATAATCTGCCGCCCGTTACTTCGGAGTAAAATAGTAATAAAAATCTATCTCAAACCATTTATTTAAAAATTTAAATGAATGTCTAAATCTGTACAGCTAAAACAGCTGAAATATAATTGAAGCAGATATATCAGGTACAATGTGTGAAATAATTGGCCTTATCTCACGACTTTATTATAGAGAAAACAGCATTTTGGTGCTTTCATTCGTTTTGAAGTGAATTTATTTATTAAGTCACCCGGTGTTTCTCATTCCTTTTCTTGGAATCTATCTTTTCTTTCTCCTCTTCCAAGTGACGCTATGAATACACTTGCTCTTATGTAACTATTGTCTTCCATGCTCCACACATGGAGAAATGCTCTAGTAATTACGAAGAAAACTCTTTCTAAGTTGTCACACAGTACAATAATTATGAAATAATTAAGAGCTTTGTTTTGGAACCCACAACAAAAAGTAAACATTTGAGTTTAAACGTGTATTTGACTGTTGAAAACTGTAATGTAATTTGCGTGAAATAGAATTAGTGGGGTACGAAACATTAGTCTTCAATACACCGCACTCATGTACTNCGTGTATTTGCCTGTTGAAAACTGTAATGTAATTTGCGTGAAATAGTATTAGTGGGGTACGAAACATTAGTCTTCAATACACCGCACTCAAATGTACTGAAATAAATGTACTTAGATATATAAATACTCAGTAACCCAGAGAAGGAAACAATCCAACCTGTCAGTGCAAATTTGAGGTTATTTGATTTCTTTCTGTAATAAATTCTGATTCAAAATCAAGTATTTTAATTGGATAATGAAATTGATGTTTTAATACTTCTTAAAGTGTGGGTCAATTATATTTTTATTTGCGATGAAATTTATTTCCAACTTTTTAACACTAATAACATTAAATCAAAGAGTGATAACGAGGATGCGCGAGTATTAATTCTTAATTAACGATCACTTACCACAGTCTAATATCATACAGTCTACGACGTACCATGCAAATTCCCTATCCTGGCTTTGCAGCTGGCTACAGTAGTGCCTCTATCCGTCGGCGAGTATCACTAACTCTACCCAATCCTGATCACCAGGCAACGGGTCGGTCCGAAGGGGAAAGGGGGGAGATGTTCCATCGGCGGTTATTCGTCGGGGAAACACAGTCTGACGGGGGAAACTGTCCAACACGATCAGAGAACCCCGTAAGGGGTCTCGACGGTCCCGCCGTTGAGAGGGAAGCCTTTCTAATAGCGGGGGGTGCATTGTGTTCCACCGCCTTGAGTGCACTGCCACCGGGTCACGTACCCTGGCCTGATCCTAGATACCACTGGGAAAAAGTAACGGAGGTCCCGGATAGGTGGTAGAGGCAAACAAAGTGCGCGTCGCTCGTTACCCATCAAACGCTCGAGGATTCAGCTCGGATCCCGAAACATGGGGAGAGGACTTGCCCTTGGCACAGCTCTGTGTGTGAAGGGTCGTCCTTGTGACGTACCCGGATCGAATGAGAAGCCGTTCGGTCGACCACTGGACGAACGACCGATGCCCCAGCACACTCCGTACCCAATCCCTGGTCCCAACCCGAGCAAAGGATCTAACGCTGGGGATTACACGAAGGGGTAGAGATCCGTACGTGATCTCGGGTGCCACTCAGCACTTTAAACCGTGTAGGCGGGGTAGGGGCGATAGCCCTGAGGAGGTACCCCTACACTCTCCTGACGCCCCTTAATTAGGTTGGGTAGTAGTTTCTCCACCCGTGGTCACGGGTAGGAAGCTCCGGCTTCCGATCGGTAAGCAGGATCGGTGAGCAGGATTAGCGCATATAGCAGTAGGGAGACGAAAACTGGACATCACCCCGTCTGCCAGTGCGCCTACTGGTAGGCCCAATCCTTCGTGAGAGGACCGTTGTGTCGGCAATTTCCGACTCCCCTCCTGTAGCCTATTCCGTGCGGGTAGGGAGCCCAGGACGCAAATAGCGCCGACTAACAGCTAAGGTACCTGGGTCTGTGAGATAACATCGCGAGGGTGCTCTCGGGTTCACGTATTGGTTTCGAGAAGTCAGTATACCTCCGGCATAGAACCACTTGAAAGCGCCACTGCACCGAGCTGCAAAGCTTTTGCCTTTATTGTCGGGGATTTACAATATTAGATAATGATAATGCCAGATTTTTTGCGAAATCGCGCTTCAAACCATCTCCTTTAGTTTTTTTCTGTAATAAATTCTACTTTAGAATTAAGTATCTTATTTGGTTAATGAAATTGATGTTTTAATAGTTCTTAAATTGAAGGTCAATTATATTTTTAATTACGATGAAATTCAATTCTCACCAATTTAACAGGTATTACGTTAAATCAATCTAATAATTGATTAGGATGCGCGAGTATTAATTTTCAGCCGAAGATCTCGAAGCCAGTAAATCAGTCCACTCGTACCTAAGTGCTGCAGAAGGGTGTTGCAGCGAATGCTCCGTCGACTTGCAGCGTAGGGCGGATGATGCTTCCTCTGCTTTACGAGCGCACGCTCCGCATTCCAACGGTTAATGGACTCGCCGGAAACACGACACTCGACGCGCAGTGGTCGAAAAACTACGACTTTTGTTCAAAATACATAAAGGTTGGCGGAATATTCGACGTATCCCTACGATTATTTCAATACCCGGTGTTTTTGAAAGACCCTAACATTTTTTAAGAATTTAATAGTGTGTCTTTAGGTAGTGCCAGGTGCTAGTCAGACACATAATTATTAATAAAAATTTCAAAAATATTATCTATTCTGTTTATATTTAAAATGAACATTAGAACAATAATTCAAGAATTATGCTGTATTAAAAATTGTGAGATATTTATTGAGGTAATGTAATTGAAGAATGGCTCCATGTTTTGCTACTTTGTTGAAAAACGTTTTCAAATTTCCGGAAAAGAAATGCAAATTTCGTACTGGTTTTTTTACATATTTAAATTCTGACACGTGATTTTTTAAAAATTGATTCCATTATAAATTACATGGGAATTTATTTAACAACCATCCCACCAGAGACCTCTTCCATAGGATTCCTTACAACTTCCGGATAGTTTTATTAAGTTTTATTCAAATATTAACCCTGCAAGGTCCAAATTGTATTAGACGATTTGATAGATAATAGTTTATTTTTTCATTGAATAAAATCAGGGTATTAAAAAGCTGTCGCCAGGACACCCATACTACCTACAAACAGTTTTGAAATTTCACATTTGGGTTAATTTCTCGTCGAAGCGTATAAATCCTTGAGGATAGTTCATTATTTACGTGTATTCACGTGTTTTTAAATTTCCAATTACTGTTTGAATATTCATAATTTCATTTATTTATGAACTGGGTTGGAATTTACTACTAAATTTTTCAAACTGAACAATATTATTTTGACCCAACCCACCAAAAAATCGTGCATTTTTAATAAACGAGAAAAGATTAATACGAAGGAAGAAAATAAGAAAAATGACCGTTAGGATTTATAAAGAAAAAAAAAGAAGGAAATTCATGCTGTCGGTCTGATTTTTCGGTGAATTTTTCAAGGAAGAGCACACCTGGCTTCTGCGTGGGTGTATTCCTGAGATCTTTCAAGGGACGAAGGTAATCGGGTTGTCGGTACTTTGAACTTCCACGCCAATTATTCGAGTACCCTCCTTTCACCTGCGATAGAGGAGTGAAGCTGAGAGACTAATGACTGTTTTGGCCGCAGTGCCAGCCTTAGCTGAACCGAGATGGAGTTCATGCATATTATTCGAATCACTCGAAAAAAGGAGAAGCTGGTATGTTCCATTTCTTTGAATTCTTGTTTCTTTCGTGCACTTCTGTGCTTTATGCCAACCCCCGTAATCGCTACTCCACACTAATATATAAATGCGTAACGCGAAAATGTGTCTGTCTCTCCGCTAACTGATCACGACTAAACCACTGAACCGATCGTGTTGAAATTTAGCAAGGAGATAGGTAAGATTTCCAGGGTGAACATAGGCTTACTTTTATTTTTAAACTGTGTGATATGAAATATAGAAATGGTTTTTGTCAATAAGTGTTGATAAAATCGTGAAAAAAAAAGAGTAATAATTGCTTACTCTGCCTAAACGGTAAGAGATAGGTGACAACTATAGATGACAATATTATTTGCCTCAAAGAGATGTTAAAAAGTCTCCATCAGCATATGTCTATCTTAAATTATTGATAAAAATTATTTTTTTTAAAGTGTTAAAATACTTCATTTTACGAGAGTAATTTAAGAAGGAAAAAATAATCATAATAAAATTAAATGGATTATTTGTTTATATGCATTTAACAAAGATTAAAAACCGTCTTTAAATTTCAACAAATAGAATGTTTAGATTGAACAAGAATTTTAATGAAATGGTCCTGCTGCGTCATGCCTCAGCAGTGAAAATCCGACTTGTATTATTATGAATTTGAAAAATTATGATGCTGTACATGTTTTTAAGAACCAGCAAGTAAGTAAAAGTATTTTGATCTTACAATCCCTGGTAGCAAACGCTAACATAATTTCTGGAGACGCCCATATATATAAACACAATACTTGCCGAAATAACGTTAATGCGTCATTATTGGCGCAATTAAGTAATTTGAATATAGGATTATTTCCATATTGAATTTTGATTTTATTACTTTATTACTTCATTAATCAAGGAACCTTCACACATAATTTGTCTTCAATTATCTATAAAGTCATTGTAAAAGTATACAAACTCCATGAATAATATTAATTGTTTACACGCCATCCTTCGTTCCATTGTGTAGCAACTTCGCATATTTTCGATGAGTTTTAAAAGATTTCGCGCAATGTAGAGGACTGGAGTTTGAAAATAAGTATTCAGCATGTAATGCAAGTTTCATTTAAGTGTATATGTGGTGCATTTCATAAAACGATTTATGTGTAAGGTGGATTAGTGAACTCTAGCTATTTTCGATGTGTTGGAAACATTCACAGCGACCTTATGTTACGCAATGATTACAAGATGTTATACATTATTATTACGTACATGTAGCAAAGTTGCATGTAATAGTGTGATTTTAAAATATACAGTGTTAGTCTACTTTCTGGATTCGAGTGAAACGACTGATTCGGGTCTTGATGAAGAGGCGTTCGTCAATATTAATCTATATTTTTTACTGCATTGTGTTCTGGATAACGGGATATGTGCCACAGACTAACCTGCGTTATAACAATCTGTGTTATGTGCAGTGATTTACAAGGATTTGCTTTATTAGGTTCTTTGTGTGTCACAAGTCATTGATAACTTGATGCTTAATAAAGATTGTGGACTGTTGATTTGGCTACAAAATATTTAAAACGTGTTCTTCGTCGTAAGATTAATTTTGATTCAGTGTTCTGTTTGCTCAGTTTCTTTGGTTACATGCGTATGAGAAAAGTTTTTGTTGTTGTTTGCGTTCCTCTCTGTGACTATTTGTAGTCGACAAGTTAACTTCTTTGACATTCTCTAGACAATCCCTTCACTCTTTGAACAAAAAACGTTTCAAAATGATTCATTTTCAATACATGTTAAATGATGTATTTTGATGTAATTATTGCACGAAAAATTGCTGTACAAAAAGTGATTAAGCAATATGGAATGTGACCGTAAGGGCTTCTCACAACTATTTGCTAGGAACAAAACAATTTTTTCACAAAACATGTACTTACTATTTAAAAATGTATTTGTTCCAGATTCTTTCAAAAGCAACAGGAAGGTTGTTTGACTGGAGGACCCCATTTTCAAAGAAATTAATATTAGCCACGAACATGAGTTGAATTATTATTTAATGCAATAAAACTAATAATGTTTATTCGTCAGTACGTGTCCAGACTTCACCAGATAAAATCGTGAAGAAACTTGGTATTTATTTTTTTAAAGTCGGTCCACAGGATCTGCCATCATCACTTCAAGTTGTTCAATATTACTATGTTCATCTCTAAGAGGTTGTTACTTAAAATTTGGGTTATTCCTTCATGAGAATTTTCAGTTCAGCATTATTATGGCCTGTAGATTGTGTGGTGGTGTTTTGTGTTTCGTAGGTTTTAACCAATTCACTGCAACCAGTTAGCAGGTTGTTCCATGATGACTGTGTAGTTGGTGATATCAGTATTTCTTTATGTAGGAAGTGTCGAGTGAGTGCGTATTAAACTTTCCTCAGAAAATAAGAATGACCAGGACAAAGTTTATAAGTGTTTCAGAGGCAAAGACTATTATTATTAGTTTGTAAACTCCAGCTTCACGTTCTGTTTTCACGTAATGCAATAATATCGATAGTGTAATATTTTCAACAAGTCTGTGGGATTAATTTGAAGGAAAAGTATTCAATATAAACTCGTCGTTTCTATTGAAAGTTGTTGTTGTTATCGTATCAATATTATTAAATTGAAATACAGGCGAATGTTTAATGCTTGTCGTTGATTACATTATTGTCCAATTCTCTTGTAATGTGTGTACACTGAACTGTTTGAATGGGCTTATACGATTTTAAAGATGTTCGTTTTGTGGCTATTCAGATTATAAGTACAGGACCGTCCTATGAGAAAGTCCCTTTCATTTGCTACCTTCAAAATGATGATGCAGTTTGCAAACAAGCGCTCCTTGCAAACATCCTGTGCTGACCCATTAACCTTCTCACATACTCCCTCAGCTGACCTTATCCAGATGTCATAGAGCAGCTTCCGTACACGAAAAAAAAATTTAGATAGCTCAGCCTAAAGTTAGCTGTGATAGCTCACGCGTTGACTGTCTAGCGGACAGACAGTGCCATTAGCTGCCTCAGCTTATGCTAAGCTGTCCTAAAACAGTTTTCGTCTGAACGAGACCAATTTTCAATCACTGGGGAAGCTAACGTTATTTTGTATGGAAGGAAGAAAGCTACATCAACAACTATAGCTTATAAGTTTTGCGCGCAACAGTTCAGCCACGTTTAAAAATCCGACATAGCTGCAAGAACTGTTGTTTGTTCCTCGCCGGTGATCTCGTTCGTAGTTGCAACAAAATGACACTGCTGCGCTGCATTCTATGTATTCGGTTCATTGACTTATGACAGAGGCGGCGCAGCCTCAGCAATTGTTCTACGGAGTCAAATCGACCACGGCTTTCGCAACTATCGATGGTTGTTTACTTGAACAAAATGATTCATTACAACGACTAAACGACGTCATTCCGACGTTTCGTAGCCCGAAATTTGAAGTCTAGACGACGAATATTTTCAGTGTTTTGTTGACGTCGAGCAGCCGTACAGTAATGATATTTTGAATTTCTGAAGGTTAATGTTGGCGAATACCTAATTATTATTTTAAATAATAATATTTTCAAATGTATTAATCTAATAAGATTAAATTTCTAGTATATTCAAAATAAAAAAAGTTCGGATTCATAAAAACTATTTTCTTGGTATTTAAAGATATATTTTTCAAGATTTTAGAGATGATTTCTATTATACTTATTTACTATTCATGGTACCAATACTATGGTGTCAACTCTTAGACAACGTAACACAAGATATTCAGACTTAATACTGCAGAAGCTCAATGAAAGCGTTCGCGCCTCCAAAGGGGAAGGATCCTGGAACGAATACTCACGCTGTCGGATACCAGAAGACGGTCCTCGAAGAAAAAGAACGATCGCTGTGCGCCTGTGATGAAACTAAGTAAGTCGATGGAGTCCTAATAAAAATGAATATCGACAAGAAAGTCGAGAAGAATGTATGCGGACAGTCGACATCGACTCAATATTACATGCTTACCGGTTGGCAACATCATCTACTATAGGTTCCCTTTTCTTATCTTGTAGATTAATTACTTAAACTGTAAGAGCTAATGCTCTACGCTGTGATACAGGTCAAAAATACATGTCACGGCAGACGGATGTTAGCTGTGCGAGCTCATGTATTGTCTGTCCGGCTAGCAGCCAATTCATCAGCTACCCCACCTCAGGTATTTTTTACAGTGTACAATTTGGAAATGTGTCAACTATCATTCCACAGTCAACAAGCGCGAGTGTTGTGCATTGCTTCAACGTGAAACATTTCACAGGGCAGAAAAAAGTCATCATCTTAGGGCGAGTGCCACAAACAGACATCTTTGCAACCCAACACTATCTAATGTTATGAAGCAAATGTTTTTGGTTTAAATTTATCGTGATGTCTTTTAAAACTTGTTAATAATTATAAATAAATTGACCACATTCATTACACAGACACTGTATTTAGAAAAAAAGTACAAATTACCTCATAACGTTTTGAGTGTAGGTGCGGGTCATCATCAGATGTAAATCATTGTCTTAGCCCGCAGCACTACTTGACCCTCCATTTCGAGAGTTCAGCTCAGAGATTTTCTCATGGGATGTTATCTGTAATTTGTATTGGAGTGTAATGCTGCGAGGTGCACAAAAATTCAAATACAATGGATATTTGGACAATTATTTTGAATTAGGTAGATAATTATTTTCATCAAAGTTGCACTGAAGATGTGTAAATTTACATTGAATCAATCGTCAGAACCAGAATATCCTGGTTGATGTGTATGACTTACATTCATTGATGTGAAAAAATATAAATTTCTGCGTGGTTTGCTGTTTGTTTATTCCTTCAGTTAACAATTGACAGAGGTGGTAACGTGTTCTTTTCGTGAGATTAATTTTCAGATAAAAATTATTATTTCTTCTTGTTGCTCCGTTATAGGATACACATGATGGTAAAGGGATTTTTTACAATGGGTTCTATTGTATTTGATGTGTATGTTTAAATATGTATGATTCAATTGTAGAAAAAAATTGAATGTTATCTGAGAAATGCTGAAGTAAATTAGAGGTTTGAATGTATAAAGGATAATCCATCTAGGCCCGGGTTTCCCATCCTCGCCCGGGTTTCCCATCCTGGTCCGGGTTTTGCTCCGGTTTTCCTTCGGGTAGAGACGGATTTCTTATGGAGCTTCTCTAGGCTTTGTCTAGGGGAGTGTTTATTGTAACAATTAATCGTGAATTTAGTGTTATTTCAATTCTTATGATTTTTAAACATTAATAGTCTATATTTCGATAATAATTTGTACATGTAAAATAAATTCTTTGTGTTAAATTACAAACATAATGACATTCTATTAGTATTATAACTCGCAGCTAACTTTTTATCTTATCTAGGAATTTTTGAATCCGCCTCTGCCTTAGGACCCTTGATCGGAATTGGTGGGATGATCCCTTGCTTGCTTCCAGAGAGTAAATTAGTTTATTGTTCTCCATGTGGTCATACGCAGTTTGTACTGCTTTTTTGACAATAAATTTATATAAAAGTTACTTCATTGTATTTTTTTATGTAAAATGAAAGTTGTGTATTTGATGTATTACAGTGATATGAAAATAGTGCCTAAACTGTAATTACTGTGTGTTATTCTTGTACTGCAAGTGTAACAATTCAAAGTGAGTGATATTACATATGTTGTGTAGTGTAGAGGTTTGGTTGTATTGCAACGAAACCTCTTCTTCCACAAGATAAATAAAATTTCCAAGTGGAATCTTCAAGGGCAAAATCTTTATTGCTTTAATGAGTAGAATCTGACTTGGAACAAAAGAAACTTGAAAGGTTGACACAGTACGACATGTAACGGATATAGTATTCCGTTTGAATTAGTTTCTCACGTATAGTGGAGATGTAGCGTTAGTGGCAGTAATCCGCAGGACTCGGCACTCTTCTGCTTGCAGGTACCGGCTGTGGAGAACTTTGTCGTCGTGTCTTGCGTTGAACTTCGAACTCGTTGCCGCCAAGTCCTGAGGGTGGAATTCCCTCAGCGTTGCGGCACCGTCAATGTTGAGCTTCGAAGTGGTCTTCTCAAATGTAGATCCTTCGGGATCCAGCGTCGATGAAGTTTGAATAGGGTACGGTTTCTGGTAGCAGAGCATGGCTGAAGTTCAGTGTTTTATACTTTCTTCAGAATCATTTACATGTGCGTCCCGAACTGTAGGAGCGCATATTGCCAATTGCAGTCACCTGAATATAGTTAGAAAATCAGCTTGGAATATGGTGCAGGCGAGATTTGACTTAGAACGTCTCGGAGCGAAGTATTGAGTAGTGCACTCAGCGAGGTTCGTCAGGATAATAATTATTTGGTTGTCAAGCCCCGGGTTCTTAGGTAGGAACATTTGACGGTCTAGGGTCATATCATTCTTAATAGGCCCTACTAAGTGGCAGCTTTGTGAATGCCGCTTTGAAATTGCTGTCGTGGACAACTTCAATCGCCACAGAATCTTTTATTTGCTTGCTATGCCTTCCGTGGGGTTTGGAGTTCCTTGACATCGCGTATATCCAGAGGGCGTAGAAATTAGTAAACAAACATGGTGGTGGTTTTGCAGTTTGTATTCGTATGAAATTGCGTTCTTTCTTGGTGCGTAGGAACAGTGTTCCTGTACCAACTTCGATGCGTGCGAGCTTCGTTGATAGGCGTGGGCGTTATGGGGAAGAGTTGTTGACGCGTATGTATGATGTGCATCTGACGTATAGTATGTACGTTCCTACACATATATTGTATTGTGCTGTATGTGTATTGGAAATTAATATCTCATTCCCACCTTGTAAGAATGTAATGTCACCATAATCTCTCAGCACAAAAACTTGTTCTGTAAAATCAGTTTTATAAAGTTAGTCTTGCAGCAAAAATGTGGAGGTTATGTAGTACCTGCAGGAACTCCGAGCCCTAATTTATCACGTTGGTACTACTGTAAACTACCCACAATACCCAGTAATTCGAGTAGCAGATTCTCAGGATATAATATATAACGGTTAAAACTAATAAAAACATCAAAATCGATGCCCCTCCGTGGCGAAAGTGGCAACGTTCTCGCTCGTCACTAAGTCATCCCGGGTTCGATTCCCGGAGGGGGCAAGAGAGAATTTGTAGCTCTTTGTATCCATGTCCCAGTTTGATTAGCTGGGATTTACAAAGAGACCGACCTCTGCGACTAACAACCGCAGTTGTAATGCTCGGATACAGTGCTCTGGATCATATCTAATCGCTGCCCGAGCTCGGTTATTACGACGAGTCTAGTGAGTAAACTCAATCAAAACTGAGCCTTACTGGAGGTCGTCTTTCGTGGTCCTTAGCTGGCCTGATCGATATACATACATACATCAAAATCGTTTCATTTACAGGCTTGCGCAGGGCATTTACCATACTTAAATTATGGCCATCCAACATATTATATTTGGCTTATATATCAAGTAACCCTTACTTTTTGCTACTAAGCATATAGATAGATTTTATTTTTTCCTGAGTAAAATAAGATTGATCTAAGAAAAATCCTAGACAATTGAACGAACAGCCAGCAAATATCTTAATATGCACCACAGCAAAAAATGAAATCCTCCCTTGCATTTTCAAATTCTTTTTTACAAATTTGTGACAATACAAAACTCAATTTTATACAACATTTTGTGATTCAATTTAAGGGGCAAGAATACATAAATTTTTGAGTGAAACCACCCTTGAGCTAATAACATAAATTTTCCCGTGAGAGGAATAAGTCAAACAATACATCAATTAGCCTAGAACACTACTTGTTTACACAAAACATACACGTTCACCTCTCCAGCACATAGCAAACCTCTGCTAATAATTCACCAACAAGAATAAGGAAGAGTCCATAAAAAACACAGCTTATTGTTTGAGGAAAAAAATATCTCATTGGATGCACTAAAAAATATAGTTTCATTGTCAAGATAACTTTTTTTGGTTGGATCAATAATGCATTGAATTTACTTAATAAATTCACACTCTTCAATAATGCGAATATAAGTTGTTTCAGTGTGGAAAAATGACCAAAAAGTGAATTTAATAAAGATACAGCACTCATTTCAGTCGCTTCCTGGCTTCTCGTGAACGATAGCTGACGATGATTGTCATTTGAGTAAGAGTATTTGCCCTACGTACGAGGGTACCCGGTCATTGGTGCGCCCTGTTGGTATAAGTGGGAACTATGTCTCTTCAGCTGTTATCGGCGTCGACCAGACGTCGTCAGCTAGTGAATTCCCACGAGATACTGATTAAATATATCTTTTAAGCGACAATATCAATTTTGCAGAACTCCGCAGGCGCAAGAGAGACACGTAAGCAGGAGTTGACTGCCCGATCGTTTCAAGCGTGTATTTTGGGTTTTTCGAAATACTACTTAACCCTTAGGAGAGTTAATGTTATTTAACCTCCTATTGGCGCTGAACTAATACTTAAACGGAAGCATTTCACTGTTCATCTCCAAGACCCTGAAATAAATGTATCAAACACAAATATCCATCTTTTTCGATTAAATATATTTACATGGTACTCCCTTCCCACTCAACCTCTGGGGTTTCTAGGAATATTCATCGCCCCTCCTCCTAATGGTGGTCCAACTCCGACATAACATTGAAAGTGTCTCAGCAACATTGAAAGCTAGGGATTCTATTTCACCGTCAATTTTCGGGTCATCCTCTTCTCAGCCCCACGTATGGGGAGGACGTGCACATCGTGTGGTCTAAACGGATAAACTGCGGTATCGGGAGTATGATTGTTCATCTCAAAAATCCCTAAAACTATCTTTTCGACCCTAATATCGGTCGGGTTCTTTTTACGTCTTGTCCTTCCCTCAGGTACAGTACCCCTATGTGATCTGAACTTGGACATAACAGCATTGATGGTGTAATTTAACATCTCACCAACCGTGTAAACTATGAACCCCTTGCAATTTTTTTATATTTCAAAAGTAGTTTTTAATTATTTTTACATGTACGGAATGACGGGGGTGTCTTTTTCCATAAGGACTGAATTTAAACCTTTCAGGATGTCACTATCAACTCAGCGTCTGTGTACTTCCTACTGGTATCTGTCATTTTCGATAATTTATACATGGCGGATTGTGAACTTTGGCGTCTTCGTGAATGTCACTTCTTATTTTAGTGCCCCCGAAAGCTATGATCTCAACTCTTATATGAGTCATTTTGAATTTCTTTTTACGTTTCATCCCCGTCTCATCCTCTACCCAAAGGGAGTGTAATATGGGGTTCGTGGCATTACGAGACATTGAGAGTTAGACACTTATATTCTGTGACCGAAAAAATGATGTATTCAACAACGATATTTGTCGTTTTTTATTCTCTTTTACTCGTTCCCAGTTCCCACCCTTACCCCACGGATGCTAGAGATATAATCTGCAATGAGGACTGATTGTGAACTACAGAATATCGGGGGCGTTCTTATCCATCTTAGTGTTGCCGAAAACTATGGTTTCCAATCTAATTATATATTTTTCCATTTTTAATGTCATTTGTTAGGTGTGACAGTGATGTCTTACCTCGCCCCCCACCACAGTTTGTCAGATAGTAAGTCATCTGGGTATCAAGTTTGGTTAAAATTACTCCAGGCATTCCAGAGGTATGGTGGAATACGTACAAAGAATATTCAACCCCCATTTCACCTTCTTAGGGGTAGATTTTCTTACAATACTTTCTTAGCGGATGTCTACACCCTATAAGGAACCTACCTGCCAAATTTCAAGTTTTTAGACTTCATAGTTTTGAGACATTGTACTTCGAATATGACTTACTGTGGAATTAATGTAACAGGGACATGTAAAAATACATTCTTTCAATTTTTGAAACTGCTACAACTCAAATAATAAGCGTAATTTATCTGTACACGAATTTATCATTTTTTGGATTATGAACAACACGCTCGTGTACGTTACTTTTCATTTGGTTTATTGTATGATGCATTATTTATCGATGTAATTGTTTTTGCACCGGAAGAAAGAGATATCGCGGAAACTCATCTAGTGCATTATAATACACTAGGACATTTTTTGAACCAAGTTTAGGCTCTCAAAAATAAATTGATATTTGTGTGGTTGACCAGAAACGTTCCTACAGATAAGATTTCTATCTTCTCGGGTGTAGTTCACGTGTCATGTTTAGCTGATATTTGTGATAGGCAAATGCATTAAAGAAAGAATTGCAAGGAGAAATAATCAACACAATTTCTGGAGTTGAAAAACTTAGCGTTTGTATCGAACATTTTATGTTGGAGGCACGAAGCAGAACAAAACAAGGTAGCTCTGTCTTCTCAAAGTTAGTTTTATCCTGGAAGATTATGTAAAATCATTACTATTGATGACGTACGGATATAGTAATGTGGCATCAATCAAAAGAGGGTTTCTCTGATTACATTCCATAATTTGACTTATATTCTGCAAATTAGAAGATAAACTCACCAGACATAATATTAGTCACTCCCAGGCGACATCACACCATGTAAAACCACCTTTCGCCTGGATAGCACTATGTTTTGCCTAGCTTTTTTATGGTGGTTTTTTATTTCTCAGTGCAAAAAGATTGAATATCACCATAACTCAAAAGTATTCTTTCGCAACTAGGATTTTTTTGTTTTTGAATCTTTGCTATTTTAGTGTATGAGCAGAAAATCGTATTATTAAGAAGGTTCTTTACCCATAGATTTGAGATTTACTTTTATTATCATTATATTTCAAATATTAAGTTAAATTACACTGAAAACTCTAAAAGGTACTTTCGAGCGAAAAAAATTACTTCCTATTTTTTGAAACATAAATTGAAGAAGAATGTTTGTCAATAGGTCTTTTTTAATACGTAAACACTACAAAAAATAAAAGAAAGTATTTTTGTACCAACTTTCACCGATAATGTTTAAATGAATAATCTACTTCACGTTCACGGAAAGCTAAATGAGAGTACCTAAGTCATGGTACAAAAAACACCCCTATAATATCACGGAACCACCTCTGATCTCAACTACCTGTGCTCTTGTTAGGGGTGACTANTATCACCATAACTCAAAAGTATTCTTTCGCAACTAGGATTTTTTTGTTTTTGAATCTTTGCTATTTTAGTGTATGAGCAGAAAATCGTATTATTAAGAAGGTTCTTTACCCATAGATTTGAGATTTACTTTTATTATCATTATATTTCAAATATTAAGTTAAATTACACTGAAAACTCTAAAAGGTACTTTCGAGCGAAAAAAATTACTTCCTATTTTTTGAAACATAAATTGAAAAAGAATGTTTGTCAATAGGTCTTTTTTAATACGTAAACACTACAAAAAATAAAAGAAAGTATTTTTGTACCAACTTTCACCGATAATGTTTAAATGAATAATCTACTTCACGTTCACGGAAAGCTAAATGAGAGTACCTTAGTCATGGTACAAAAAACACCCCTATAATATCACGGAACCACCTCTGATCTCAACTACCTGTGCTCTTGTTAGGGGTGGCTAATATTTTGTCCGGTGAGCTTATATATTTTTTAATGTTATTCTACTAATACATGAGAGGTGTCTCACTTCAAGAGTCTCAACAAAATTTCCTTCAACGTCTCCCGGTATGTTCGTTCTTTATTCTCGATATAGTTTCTATATAGTTTGCCCTTGAAAAAGTGCTGAAGTTTTTCGTTTCATGGTTTCGAAGAAATTTAGAACTTTATCTCTTTTCTTCGTGATAGATGCATTGATTATGAGTTTTCACTAAAACAATAAAAAACAACAGAAAATATAAAAATGATACAAAAATAACAAAATATCAATTTTGGGTTATTGCTTATGTCATAATAATTGCACATTTTGAAGAAACTATTTTACTATAAAAATAAAGCAGAAAAAATAGTCACTCTCACTCAGATACTGCACAGTTCTGACGTGTTTAAATTAATATCATAATTAAATTACATCATTAATTGAAATGAAATGTCAATTAATAGTGCTGAAAATAACAAAAGAATCTAAAATAACTTAAATAAAAGTATCAGAGATGGTGTTAGTGAATCAATTTCATTTATATGGATAATAAAGACGTAATGAGGCGTGTGAATTCATTGACATTAATTCATCCGTAGATGAACATGGGCTACGGCATGTGCGAATGGACGCGCCCAATTTACTTTGATCGCTCCGTTGGGAAGAACACACATCAAATGTTTTCGCTGAGGCAAGCAAGTCTCCCTCGAGCCAACAAGTTTTATATTAATCTTACTGAAACAGCCCCGTTGACCTACTGGCACTGTGAGTTAGATTACGATGGTACTGCGCAAATGGTTCACTAGCCGATTCAAAGAAAAAAGTGCACTTTAGAGTACGCTATGATACATACAAATTAAAAAAGTTAATGAGAAATATGAAGTAAACACATAAAAATCACTCACAATTTTGACGAAATAGTTCCAGCGTCCAGTCTTCCTCAGTCACGTAGAAAAAACTGGATGGTGAAACTATTTCGTCAAATTTTGTGAGTGTTTTTTATGTGTTTTACTTTCTATTTCTCATTAACTTTCTAACATTTTAATTTATAGATGACAGCAATTTTGCTTTATTCTCAAGATTTCGTATGTATCATGAAATCGGAAATCATGAAAATGAAACGACAATACTGTTTGATGAAAAATAAAAAAGTTTGAAACTTAATAAAAAATAGATTCTGTTTTGATTTGAACAGCCGAAACTGTTTCTTCAAGTATGTGAGTTTATTCTGTGTTTTATTTTCTATTTTTGATAAACATCAACAAATTTTGTTTGAACTACTGCATCAAATTTTAAATAAAATAATTTTATTCGTTTTAAATGTTTAAGTTTAATAGAAACATTTTTCAGCTACTTAGCGTGTGTTCAAAATAAATCGAGAAATTGCTTGTTCTTGTTCGTGCAAAGCTGAGAATTCGATATAATTTTATAACGTATATTTTAATAAGATATACTACGATCCATAATCACTAGTTCATTATTTCTTTACTTATTTTCGGTTTGTCATCTCCAGTTACGTCATCGCGAATTAAGACAAACGAAAATTCATAAAAAGTAAAAATTCATTACTTGTTGGTGTAACACTTTCAACACAACAATACCTTAGTTAAATCTAATAAACCAAATGTGATACTTTGCGAGTAAAAATTACCTTCGTTCGGAATGTGGAATGGAGGATATCTCCAAAAATATAATGTAATCCGTGCTCCATGATATCTACACTAAATACGTCATTAGTTTAACTTGATGCCTACCCGAAGTAAAAGTTTTTTCTTGTATCAAGATATTTTGAGTGCCTTTATAAGAATTGGTTCTAGCGTTATCAATTCCTACTCCTTTTCTTTTCGATGGATGAAACTCGAAGTGCAGATTTACTTCCTGTTGCGGTGCTATAGACGCATGTTCAAAAAAATACTTATATAATTCTGAAGTAATTTTATTTGATACGTCACTATTATACAATGTGGTTTATTTGTAATGTAATAAGTTTTGTTCATTACACGGTTTGTTCACATAATACATTATTTCTTGAACGAATGAGTGCAAAATAAGTGAAATTTCGTGTTGTTTGTGGCATTGCTTATGGCAAATGCGTTGCTGTGATCAAAGTGGTTCATGGACGCGTTGCATGCTTTTGAGACAGGAAGTCTCTCGGCGCAATACATTTATCAAATAAATTGTTTCCTATCATCCAGTAGTGACCTTTAACACTTATAGCACTTACGAACAAAGACTTTCTTTGTGGTTGTATAAAAGTCATAAAATGATGATTATTATAATAAACTTAATTGTCAAAAAAACAGTTCCAAACTGCGTATGACCAAGTGGGGGATAATAAACTATATTACTCCGGAAACAAGCAAGGGACCATTCCATCCATTCCGATCAAGGATCCAAGGGCTATGGCGAATTTATTGCTTATAAAATAAATTATTTAATAAATACGCAGTGTTGTTAATTTATTATTCCAAAATGAATCGTTGACATTAAGAGCAGTAAAAATTCGAGATTAATATTAAGAAAATTATTGATGGCACTACCGTCTACGGAAAATCCGCCACTTTCCTGAGGTTGCGCACAGTCAGAACTAAACTATAATAAATAAAAAGGATTAAAAAACGCGCACGAAAACATAAATTTAATCAGTATCTAGAGTACTACAACAATGGACTTTAACGAGTGGGTTTCACTAAACATAACGTAGGAAAAAAATTGTTTATGGTGCTTATACAAAGCAGTTATGTTACCGATACTGAGTTATTGCTGGGTAGTGTGGCACGATCGAGCGAAGTTAATACGCAATGCTCGGAAACTCCGTCATTGCCAACGAATCAATTAGTTTAATTGGAGTAAAGCATACAAGAGTATCTCAACACAAGCACTCCAGGAGTTACTTCGGATGCAGCCTATAGATTTAGACCTGGATCAACACATGTTGCGTTATCGGATGAGACAAGGGGAAACTGTGCAGACGGACACCAAACAGATATCGACAGAGACAAAAGCATGGAAGAAAACTATATGTAATGAACTAATGAAATGTAGGGATACACGCTGGGCAGCTGCTAAGGACGGAAGAATTACATATGACTTCATACCAACTGTACATTATAGCATCAAAAACAGAAAGGGGTTTAAACCTACACGACAGTTATGTGAAGTATTAAGTCACGGAAATTTTAACAGCTATTGGGTAAAAAGGCACTTGAGGGGTGGTGGTACATGGAGGTGGACGATGTTCAACACGTGCTCCATGATTGTGTGATAACTGACGTAGAGCGAGCAGAATAGTATACAAAACTTAGTCGTCGAGGAATATACGGAACGCATTGGGACGAATACATCAAGCACAAAAAAAAAAGTGTATGAAGAATTCCAGGAATACGTGCATCAAATTCTGACAATAAGAGAAGAGTGTAGATAACGTGCTTACACTACCTCCACGAGGTTGGGTCGGAAACGTCTCTATGACAGCCAAATGTGTGAAGTACCAGCGAGAAAGGATATAAGGAGAAAAGGATATAGGGATAGGCATCAGACGATGGCATGAAGAAGAGCCACAGAACAGAATAAGAAGTTATAAATCATAAAGCGCAAAGACACACACAGACCGAGACAAAAGCGAGAAAAACATAAAAGAAAGAAAGAGTGACATAAGACATTGACCTCCATACGATAAGACTCAACCCCAGGTAATGGTGTAATGACCGAGATACTGGGTTGATATTGAATCAATAAAATTAATTATAGCAATGTGCAAGATAAAGTGCAAGAGTGAGCATTTTTAAATATAAAGTGCCGTACAAGAGGAAGCAAGTTCAACAAAAGAAAGTGTTATTAAAATATATTTCACATAGTTTTACCAGAAGATATTTTTCCTAAATGGTCAAAATCACCAATGAAAACACGGTATAAACATAGAAAAGTTTCTGATTTATTCAAACATAGTCAATTACGGAATATTTTTTTACTGTAGTCAATGGATAATCAATCTCAGGGAAGCAATCGTTTTAATTCTATGATAATTCATGAAATTCATTAGTTTAAATATTACTGTAGGGGATGGTTCTACTCAATATTTTTGGGTACTGGTGGTACAGACATATAGTGGTCAATAAAAAGTGTAGGTACACTCTGTTTAATACCCTATCCAAGTCAAGTCTGAATTCAGACGAAGATTCAATTTTCTTCATTCTTGTCGTTGGGATAAATCATTGCCCTGCAGATTACGAAGCAGTCTTTGATGCGGACATCCACCTACGAACGATTCAAGATGGTGCTCAGACATGCTATGGCAATCTGTGCAATGGTATGTCGGTGTATCAAAGCAGTGAGTCTGACGCGTATTCAAGGCAGCAGAGGACTTGACCATCCCAGCTTCTATAGAGATAAGTCACTAAAGATTTCTAAGAAGCTGACCGTAAAGACTTCTTCTGGGCACATAGCAAGTTTTAATTGGCATCATAACAACTGTTCGGTACACACAGCACTTGAAAACGCTCGATACTATTTCGTGCCTTACAGCTACTGATCTTCTCGCAAGATCGAAAATACGGTTTTTCTTTCTTAATATTGTTGCCATTTCTTTTTGTAGTGTTTATTTCAATTTTCCAAATGCAAGAGATATTTCACAAATACACACAATTTTTATTTACTCACAATTTCTTTCTTGAAGTAATTCATACACGGAATATGGAAGTTTCTCTGCTTCTAAATGATCAAGTCCTAATGTTTGGGGAGCTCTACAATTACATCGAAGACCACCTGTTGAATGGATTGGGTACTAACGGCAGAAATTTCTTCCAGAGAAGGAAAAATAAAGTACTATACATGCATGTTCTTTTAGTCTTCTTCGGGAATAAATTGACGTCTGGTGAATTTATCTCCGGGTAATGGGGAACAAGACGCGTAATATCACATCCGAATTCGCGAAGCCGATCTGCTATATCAGCGCTGACCAACTTATTTCAGCCCGCGGGTCACTTTCTGTACAATTTCGATTGATCTGACCGACACGGGATGGGTTGTGGCAAAATGATATCCAACGAACAAAAATCATGGAATTTATTTATTTGTGATGCGATATTTTGATTCTCATCAACAAATTTATTCTATTTCAAGCTGGAAAATAAAATAGGTTTTTTCTTAATTTTTGTATAATGTTGGGTATTATGGCAAAATGTTTTCATAATGTTATGTATGACTGGGTAATTTTCTCATAATGTTATGTATGACTGGGTAATTTTCTCATCTTTCTCTTATCGGTAAAATCACGTCAAATATTAATTCTTACAGCGTAGATTTACAATATTAATTTGTGCTACAACATAAATTTGCTTTGTGGAATGTCTATTTTTCCTGGACTATACGTGTAGCGGACAATCCACTGAACGCATTATCTAAGTGACCGAATCATAGAATCAAAATTATATAAAGACTTTGAGGAACATTGTTTTCAACACAGATGTAGTTTTTAAGTAAATAACCTGAAGGTGAAATGAAAACCAAACAATTTAGCTTCTTAAGTATGAGTTTTGTTTATTTCTGTATATTATGAATGTTCCGTTTTTTAAATGTTATTTGCGTGGATTTTAAAATAAATTGTAATAACGTACATATTACCGTACTGTACTGAAAACTGTATATTTTGTAGTGCAGTAAAATCAATCTATTCACAATACCAATTTTTCTTTCAATGTTGATGATTTTTTAAATGTTGTTTTAACGATTCAAAAGCATATTTTTCATTTTCGTTTTATTTGTGAATTATTTTAAAACTTTGAATGTTCATTGTTATAAATTTCAGAAATTCCTTCATGTTTACTTTAATTTTCCGTCTAAAGTAGGTTCTTCGTGACCACGGCATTAACTTCGTTATTTGCAGGACCGATCGGAATCTGTTCTGTACACCTCGTGTATCCTTTGCGAGATCTCAGATGGAAGTGTCGCGCGTTCTTTTTTCTGCGCCCGTGCGCAGCGGAATCGCTGGGAACTATTGTTTCGTCCTTTTCAATTTCACCTGTCCGTTGGTGGTATCCGTGAAATTCAGATTATATTGGACTCATCGGAGTTTTGTTCGTAAGAGTTCTTTCGTTCACAACTGAAAAAGATCCATTTTGGTTTGTGTGAACCATTAAGTAGGTTTTTGTGAAAAATAACGGTTTTAATTGAATCAAATTGCACATTGTGTTCAAGCTTCCTTACAAGAGAAGACAATTTTTGGTGGATTATAAAAACGCAAAATGAAATTGAATTTATATTTTTATATTGAGCTGTTTCTGACATTTTCTTTTCTCTATAGTGAAAGCTCTTATCTGTTCTAAACATTAAACACATTTGATTTAATGTTTCTTAATTTATGATGTGAAAATCTACAAATTATATTAGCATCACATAGTAAATTTCGAAATTGAGGAGTTCAAATTTTACAGTTCTTATGTGCTTGTCGCATGTGATCCTTGAGAGTATGAGATAAATATATATATATAGTTTATCTTACGATCTTTATGGATCTTTCCATTGTATTTGCGCTTAATATCATAGTTATTCCGTTGCTGTGTTTATGTTTATTTTTACAATTCGCTTACACCTGACGACCACTCAAATCACGAATCGAAACATTTCTTGAAGATTAAAAAAAAAAAAAAGCGGAAGAAATAGTAAATGTTCATAGAAAGGTAAGTAGTAATTTATTTATTTATCTTGATTACATAACGGATGTTAACAGAACAATTAACGGTCATCATTGAAGAAACGAAGTCGAAGAGCATATTATATTAAAGTTTCTCATTCCTTTTGTTCAGACGTCGTAGTTGTTATTTTAAAACATTGATGGGAAATGGACGAATGTGGGAAATGTAGATTATTCAACTAAACAAACAATTTTCAACAATTCTGTTATACAAACTCTAACATAAATGAATTATTCAAATTCAGGCTTATATGCTTAGAAGCAGCTTAAGTAGAATGGTTGAAACACTTTGGGAATAAAGATGAAGAAACATAAAGATGCTATCTCGTAGCATGAACGAGAAGACGTATGAAATACTTCGGTGGCATGCACCCGCAGATGGAATAGAATGGACTCGTACACAGCGATATTAGTACTTAGTCGCTTGTTAATGGTATTGCTTTGAACTATCGAACGAAAAATATCTAATGCGAGGCGGGAACGTCAACATAGAGACGAATGAATTATACGATGCTTTTAGGAAATATGCAAGTAAAATATGCGAGATAAGGGATTTGCTGAAGGAAGAGTGAAGAAAGAGGAGAGTGATAGCAGCAGAGACATTTCGATAGTAGAAATGAGTCCACTTCCCCGTGGCGGGGGCGCGCACATTTTCAAACAGAACGTTGCGCAGTCTTCGGAATAGACAAATAAGCGATTTCACGTGACTAAAAATGTCACATGTCCATTATCCCGAAAACGAAATTAATTAACTACCTAAAAGTATTTATTTGTTCATTACAATCACCAGTCTGGTTAGACCTCATTGCGTTTAATGTAATACAGTGACTCCAATGCGGAACGTAAAGAAACTCTTCGACGAATAATAATATAGGCAATACAATATTATTTGAAATATGAATTAAAACGAATTTTAAAACAGTATAACCTTAACAGTGGCGTATTAGTAAAAAATTAGCGGTAAACACCTGCATGATAGCAGCAAGAGCTGATCAGATATCGGAGTTTTGTCGGTTGCAACAACACCGCGTAGAAATCATTGATTTTGAAAAGTTTTCAAAAGATGACAAATAATAATCGAGTAAGGCGTTGTTACGTGTTTCGCATTCGCTCCAGAATCGAGAGTTGCGCCGCGATGTATGGAAGACTACATGATCACAGACGCAAAACCCCATTCATCAGAAACAATCCCAGTAAGATTATTTTTTCCGTACCAGATATAAATGGTACAAAAAATATTCTAGTTAATAATTCTGAAAATCAGTTCTCGTAGAGAACACATTTAACGAATCAGACCATTACTCGTAAGTGTTCTTGAACGATAATTCAAATTTTACTTCTGCAACTTGACGTGTGTTGTTCCATGCTTCGTTTCAAGTCGTTCATTATTAAAGAAGCAGGAGGAGAGGAAATTATCAAATTTGTGGTAGAATAATACAAGTTCCTATAACCATTTTTCTTTTGTACTTTTGAGATTGTTTAGTTTTTATTTATAGATAATTGTAACATTTATAAATGTTATAATTATCCATAATTTTTTAATAGTTATTGGAGAATGCATGAATTGGAATGTTTTTGCCACAACCAAACAGCAAATGATCGTCCCAAGTAACTTAACGAGTCAGTTAATAATTTCTTACTCCTGTCTTACCCTATGTACACATTAAATAAACGGAAGACCTTTTTTTAATATTGTGGATTACTTAGTGTTACACTGTCTAGTGTGAAGAGTCTTACTCTGTCCGTACCCTCCTTATAAAAGAAAAACTAAAAATAGAAGCGATTCGTAAACATATTTGTGATATCATAGTATACGATGCACCACGTTCAACGTTTTCTGTTTTGCGCAGATAAAGCAGATAAAAATGCGTCTTTAAATCATAACATTTATTGGAATTCTGTAGATTTCATGAGGATGTTCCATAACTCACATTGTCACCGCTCCGAGGTTAAGAATCTAAAAAGAATTTTACACGCGTTGGTTTTGCTTTCTCTAAATTATAACGAAGAAATAACAGGAACATAAAAAAACTTCAGTGCAAAAACTTGTTATGAAATAATTTGTTTGTGGAAATTGAATTAAATTTCCTGTCGATGAAAAGTGTATTAATTAATTTATCAGATATGAAATGAAAAGCACAACTCATTGGATGTTTTAACTAAATTTTTATTCTAATTAACCACGAAAAGAACATATATTATTCTTTTTACGTAATAATAAATTTATTGTGAAAAGAGCAGTTACAAACTGAGAATGTCCAACCTTTTTATTTGCAAATGTTCATCTCTATAACAGACCTTTAATATTTCATACATATGGACTTAATACTACTTTTCATACACGTTTATACTTTTTCCCTCGTTTAATTTGTTATTTGCTTGTTTTCATGAATATGTAATTTATAAAACCGATTCCAAAACAGTAATATCTGGCCTCAGCTTTCTCAAGGAGCAAAACCACTGAGCCAATTATCCCGTCTCTTAGGATAACCAAGTGAAACACACCATCAGATCCGGATGGATCTGATCCATGGGAAGTGCTGAAACAGAAAGGGTGCAAAACAGTCCTTGGAAGAGCAAAAGACAGCTCTAATTTGTCATTGAGGAGAGGAAGGAGAAGAAGCACAGTTAAATGTAAATTAACGGTACGCCGAACTTGAATTGAGTGGGAAAATCGCGTTTTTCTTGGTAAGAGCTGGACAATTTTTTTTTTCTTCGTAATCGTGAGTTAGCACGACTCTTCGATTATCGTGTCTTAATGGAACAGGGTTAGTTTTGCCACCTTTTCCAAATTAAAATGTATCAACTTTTTAATGAACACACTTTTTACTCATCATTGTGCATCTTCAGTATTTAAGATGTTTATAGCAAGTGCTTTGATAAGTTTATTTATAGTAAGTACTTTAATAAGTTTATTTACAGTATGTTCCTTAAGTTTATTTATAGTAAATACTTTAATAAGTATATTTATAGAAAGTACTTTAATATAAAACCAAATGTATTACGATAAATGATTTTTACCTAATTTATAATATTAAGAGAACCTTATTGAACATATTTCTACTCCTATCTCAGATTATTCTCGGTATTACATCCAGAAATGTATGTTCCCTCTCTTCCTTTCGGTGGGGAGAATTTACATCCTTTCTTGTTAATCACAAATCTTAATTAATGAAACGGAAAAATAATGTCGGGTACATAGCTATTGTTAACGTTCGTGAAGAGAGTTAAGTATAGTACTCCGTAGCCTTGACCCAAATTCTTTTCAAAGAGCAAAAATAAAAATATTTATTTTGTACTCAGAGGATTTGAGCAAAACTCATTTAACTCTTTCCATAAGATCTACTACGTAATTTAGAATATTTACGTCAAGGTTGGTACCATTGACTATCACTCGGGGGGAAAAGCAGATCCAAAGGTTTCTGGGAAAAGACGGCCCGGCGAGCGCGCTTTTCTTATTCGTCGCCGACATCTTCTCACAAGCAGATGTTGACGGTTTTTCGAAAGTGTGAAATTAAATAAAAGAACGGTTAATTTTTAATGATCCTTGAAGTGAGCATTTCCCAGGTAGATGATGTGACGCTAGGGAGATCCGACGGAGTCTAACTACCGTTGGATTTGCACGTAGTAGGCCAATGGAGTGCATATTTTAAAACCTATTTGAAGATATGAGGTAAACCCTTTTACGAGAACCTATTTTGCCAAGTTTCTATTCTTTGTCAAGAAATCTGCGAAAAACACTGGAAATTTCTTTAAAATACTAAAATAATTTTTACTAATATTAATCAATTTATATTCATTTAAAATAATGGTTTTTAATCGGTTTATTAACCAATAGTTCCAGCATTCACATTTGAAATGACGCTTCATTTTCATAATTCAAACAATATGAAAGTTAAACTTCTCTTTTGTTGTAGCAATCAGTAAAATAATAAGAAATAATTTGAAAAAAAAAAATCTGAGCATTCCCAGTTTTCAAGAAAAAACAACTCAATATTTGAAAATCTATTTAATCTAAAGTTATCTTTTTGATTGTAAATACTCGTAAAAGCCAACAATATGTTGATTTTGGTGAGGGTACTTACTTTATTGTCAACTGATTTTTTAATTTACTGTTGATCGCTTTTAATTTATGGACAATGAAGGCCAACATTAACAACGTAATAATTTTATATGACCAATCGGAGACTATGAGAGACTGTGTACGTCTGTCTATGAAAGATATGCCCAAATAATTCATTATGATTCTGAGGAATGTATTTTGTTACTTGGAATCATCGAGGTTACTAGGAACATGCCCTAATTAGGATTCTAGTGTCTGTAGGCACTTCGATGGCCGGAACCCATCCCCCTTCCATACCGCTTTCTGTCCTTTATTCACCAACTTTCTCCATGCTCCCACAGATTAACTTTATATTATTTTTAAAAACATTTATAGTTAAAAATGAATAAAATAATTTTTTATTTCTTCTGAAAATTTTTACAAGATCCTAAACTTAGAATTTTCGCATGTTTTCGTAATATTCTACAAAAAAATCGTAACTTTCAGAGAATTATATGAAGAGCACTATAATTGTAGTTTTAGACATTTTGTGAATTTATTAAATTTATTTTTTGTAGATCTATCTATTCTATGTAAATTTTTAGATCATTTGGTAATAAATTGAAAAGTTTGATTGCATTGGCATAATTATTTTTTGTGAGTACAGTGTTTGATATTTTTTGGTATGGATGCTTTTTCCTTGTACTACCTTTTGAATTCGGCAATATTAATTTAATATTTTATTAATTAAATTTTGGTGTCTGATTCATAAAAAACTGGCTAACATGTTATCTTGTGATAATATCTCAAACTCGAGTATTCATAATTTTGAAAACCTTATTAATACACAGAACATAGAACTCGCAACATAAACGTAAGACATCTGATATTATACTGACGAAAAGTATTGAATATAATATGGGAAATATAATATTTGATAAACCAACGTGAGGAAGCATGAAATTCTGACGAATGATAAAATAAATCATCAGACAAAATTATTTGCGGTTTCGTCGAACTTAACTAAGTCCTGGCGAAGGTAACGTTCGTTACCAAAACGTTGACAAAGTAATAATAAAGAATTTGGACAAACCACAAGAATTTTGTCTAGTAATTTCCAACGGCTGATACCATCATTACACCTAAAATAAATGCATTCAAAATTTTAATGAAAATGATTGGAACAATAGATATTATTTTGTTTGCAGTTTGATGAAATAACGGATCGATATCTGCGGATGCCCTGTCGTCCACACACGTCGCTTGACTGCAGAAAGAATTCTGTCGCAACCATCCAGTTCTTCAGGTTTGTCAATATTCAAGTTCAAAAAGACATTTATTAATATCTCAATGCAAAACGATATTTAGGATTAAGGTTACCTGTGGCACTTTGAGGGACGATGCCTTTTTCCCTCTCCACTACCTCCTACCCATCTCCCATTTTTCCTCCACCAAAGTATTTTTACAAGCTTTTATTTAACTTTACTTGTTAGTATATTTGGATCAAAACTTTCAACTGAATTTTAAACCAGTTCCCCTCAACCGACTGAAATGAAATTTGACACACACATATAAACCCTCTGACAATGCAATATTATGTCTATTTCTAATAAAAACTTTTAAAAAGATTCATTTATGATGATTTTATTCCGATATAACTCGCGGTGAATCATATCCGGGAAGCTCCCTCTGAAACACAATTCTTCTCTCTCATACGAGTAAGGATAAAGCATTGCATAACCTACGCTTTTCGTTTTCACGTCTTATCTTTTCATTACGATCGTTTCTCAAAAGGTGTTTATGCTACTGGAAGATGCATCTCATGGATGCTATATCATTTATGCTATTTATTTGTTTTAATACAAGTTTGTGTTTAAAAGATATTTTGAATATTACAAGTACACAAGTAAGATTAATTATTATGACAAATAAATAAACAAATTCTAATACTAAAAAGTATAAAATAATAAATAAAATTCCTTTTAAAAAACAAGCTATTAATTAAGCGTTGTACTAAAACGAATAAAATAAGTTAAGACTTTAACCAAAGTAATGCAATGTCAAATAATACCTCCATACATATTTCACATTCATAGAAACTAATAAAAATAAACGTACTTACTATATTTATCGCCGAAAATGAATTAATATTCTTCAAAAAACTTGTTGCGCGAATTGCAAATAAAATACATTCTTCGGTAACTACTTACTTATCAACCCGTCACTGTCCAATGAAATTAACTGGTATTTACTTTTACGAACATTTCGCGAGACGAGCTTTTTGAAAACAAATAATTCAACATAAAATATTAAATCAATTTCAGCGATAAAGATAGTATGTACGCTAATTTGTATTACGATCTATTAATGTAAAATACGATCGGAGGTTTCATAATTTAACATTGCATTACTTTAATAAAAATCTTAACTTGTTTTATTCGTTTTAGTTCATCGCTTAATTAATAGTTTGTTTTAAAAAAGTTTTTTTTTAATTGTATGGGTTTCGACTAGAATTTTTTATTTTAATTTGTGACTAAAAAATTGATATATTTAATTAAGTATAATTTTCGTACAATGTTGTGTATTGATAAAAATGCATAACAGTATTGCTTAATCGTTTAAAAACTTTATTAGAGATTTCATGCTATGCCTAACATTTTCGTAATTATGTGTCCGTAATATTCATTTATATTTTGCAACCTTGAAAGAAAGAACTTTTATTATGTGTCTTTTTGATTGGTTATTATCACAAAGTGGAATTCAACATTTCGCCGTCACTTAAAATTTGGCGGTTCTGACAATGACTTGTGTACGTAATGAAAAAGGTTTCCCTGTCTTAAGGAGACATTTGTTCATATTTCTCCAAATGAATTTAAAGAAAATGATATTCGTTTTTGTGACATAAATATAAAGGTGCTTTTATTTGTTTGTTACATCTCAACTCATATATGATCTACAATATTAATGAAATTAAGCGGTGAGATAGCATGGACCCCAGGAAAGGTCGTAGGGTATGCTACTTCAACATAAATTTATCATAAAAATAAGTTAACTTTTAAATGATGAACCAGATAAAAAGGATATAATATATAAAATGTATCTGTTAAAACACAGAAAAACATGCATGTATATATCTAGAAGCTGCTGAGTTTCGAGATCAAATTTCTAAATTAACAGCTACCTGGTTACGTAAAAAGTTGGTTATACCCATCCATATCTGTCTTCTAGTTTAAAGAGTTGTATAAATAATAAATAAGTCGCGATTCATCGTAATTATGCACCAGGTATTATTATTTATTTTGTAGCTGCCAATTTGAAAACTAATCATTATATGGTAATCTGACTTGATGGAAGCGACTCAAAAAGCCCTTGGCGTGCCCAGATTCTTGTCGAAATATTCTCGAATATATGAGATCGTGTTTACATAAGAGTATTGTTCCTTTTGTTAGACTGTTTTAGATGCTTCTCATACGACATTAATGTACGAATAATTCATAAAATCGTACTTGAATTTTGGACTTTCATCGATAATGAGTTATCAAACTTTGAATTGTTTATAAATATTTTCTTGCTAATCCTGTGCGAATAAGTCTCACACAAGATTGAACGTGATTTGCATTATGTAAGGTATATTTAATTTATATGAACATTTACTTTTATTTAGCAAGACAATTTTAATGAAGCTGAATAATACAGCGGATACTACGTTCCCCCATCTGCTAGATGTAGGCAAGCTTCTCTTGGTTTTATATTTAGCATTCACAATGTGAACAGGACATAAGAACAGTTATGATAAGTACATGATATGGACTGAAGCGTTATACGTAATTCAAGTACGATTCTCTACGAATGTGTATTACTTACTAGACGCTTTCATTTGTCAGGATCAAGAAGGGAACTGCATATCTCATCCAGAAGTCGGTCGAGTCTAACACTTGTCACATTAATAAATTTAATAATAATAATACATTTATTGTCAAAAGAGCAGTACAAACTGCGTATGACCACGTGGAGGACAATAAACTAATTTANGTTGGTGAGACTGTATTCCACGCCAACTTGAAATCTCCTTTTCTCTTTGCTCTTCCGCTGACCGTCGCCACGTTCACATGTGGAAGTGCTCTCAAACGTACTCATTATACATTTTTATAAATTTATTGTTAAAAAAGCAGTACAAACTGCTTACGACCACTTGGAGGACAATAAACTAATTTACTCTCTGGAAGCAAGCAAGGGACCATCCCATCAATTCTGATCAAGGGCCCTAAAATAGAGGCGGATTCAAAAATTTCAGCAAAAATTCTTAGATACGATAAAAAGTTAGTTACGAGTTATAATACTAATAGAATGTCAATATGTTTGTAATTTAACACAAAAAAATTATTTTACAGGTACAAATTATTATCGAACTGTAGATTATTCTGAGTATAGTGTTTAAGAACTTGATCTTTAAATAAGTTTACTCTCTATTGCTTGGAACTGATCCCGCAATTGATGAAGAATCGTAATAGTGATATAAACACATAAATAATAATAATAATAATAATATATTAATAATAATTACCACTGAAGCACAGAAATTAACCATCAAAATTATCAACTTTAAGAATGAATGAATTAAGAAAGAACATCAAAATTAACAATTTAAGAACGATTATTTGTAAAGAAAAATTCTGAAAATTGACGCACGCTAACCAGTAATTTTAAAACAAAAAGTATTTATTAAAACTTGTAATAACCACGTATTTTCCATTAGTTAAAAGGCATATTTATAAAATACTTTTGAGTTGCGATATCAGTTTCTTACGAAGGAACCTCTTTTCTTGCTAGCTTGGTTTGGAATCCTTTTGAACTCTTTCATCAATTGCCAACTCAAAGAAGGGAATTTGAGGAATTGTATTAAGCAATGTAGATCCAACGTACGTTAAAATCAAAAACATATTTTCTTTTTTTATGTCTAATAATTTTCTAACTACTTTATAGTTATGTTTTCTTTCAGATAAAGGTTTTAACATCTGGAAGAATGTACGGAATTACCGTCGATGACAGATGAAGCTAATAATTTATTGAGTGGTTGACAGCATGTTGATAGTGATCGTAAGCTGTAGCTTAAAGTATGGTTTGGCTACTAATCCTGATGATACCAAAAACACTAAAAAAAGTCTATCACTTTGAAAATTCGATCATTTTGAATAATAATTTGTAATACCAATAAAATACATGTAGAGCAAATACTGTGGCAGACATTGACTAGACAATACTTACTTTTTTTCAATACAGTAATTTTTCTAGGACATCTTGAGTCATTTAAGATGAAAGCTATCGATGCTTTATTGTTCATCAAAATATAATTTGAGATTCTGTTGGAAATGAATTATTTTATTTTCAAATATTCATTTATAAGTATGATTATTTGTTAGATGTTTAATTAACAGGAAATATTAACACAAATACATCAGTAAAATAAAAGTCTTCCCTACTTCAGAAATGACTCGAAACTACAACTCTGGACTAGTCGACTCCAGAGCTTTGAATGTTTGTCTTCGCATAACTAAATCTCGTATTTCGATTATCACCATTACGATCTTGAACATTATTGATACATTCATCTAATAATGTGTCGCACCTAAAAGAGGCAGGCGTGCCTGTGAAGTGTGGACTTGTGCTTATAATTCAAATCAAGAACCTCTGTAGTTTGCTGAAAATCGTTCATTTCCGTGCCATGCTACGAGAGAAATGACACCCTGAATGAGTTCATGTGAAATTGACAAAGACGGACATAAAAAACTATTCAATGACCTTTGCATATTCGTAAGGTACTTACAATACGATCGACGGACTTACTCGATAAAAAGAGTGCCCACTGATATCCTGTTGCTTCCTTTGCCTTATGCATCATTTTAAACAAGTTTAATTCATCTCAATGACTTTGAAATCTTCAGATGCAAATTTGATACTCATCAAAATTTAATTGCACTTTCGATTTATCCCTTCTTCGTGGACGAAAATTTTCTTCAATTTTTATATTTATAATTTTTATTTAATTTCAAAGGGCCCAGGAGAAAACCTGGGGGAATCTCTACTATCAGCAGGAGATTCTGGCGAAAATGAGGATGAGAAGCGAATACAAGAACTCAAAAGAGAGTTCTCTTAGCCTCTCTCATCCCAATACTCCAAATCTTACCTACAAGTGGTGCCCCTGTTAAACCGAGCAACCCAGTGGAAGGTTGGGTAACCAATCCCAGCGGGAAACTGGGTCGGTGAGCGGACAAGATTTGGGGGACAGTGGAAAGACAAATGGCTTCCACTGATGACAAGAAAGAGCTGAAAATCTAAGCTATCTGCTGCATGGAGCAGATAGGAGGCAGCCCCTCTACCATGATAGAGTGCTGTTGGCAAATCCCCAGCACACTCGAAATTTAAAAAGATTAAAAGCAAAATTAAAGAGCAAGCCGGACTGAATGGCGAGCTCTTTACCAGACCTCAACACCAGACGGTAGAAGAGGAAAAGATTAAGAAGAAGAAGATTTAATTTCAAATATTTTAATAATTTTCAATTTTTTAAACAAAAACTAATTACTTATTTAATAGTTTAATTGTGTTGATTAACATTTATGCCAAATTAAGCTGCATCTAATCGTCAAAATCTTTAAAACGGTATCTTTCAGATATTTCCATTTTTTTTTTTCTTTTTAAAATCATATTATTGTATTTTGAAGGCGTCATGATACATTAGCAGGTTTTATATTTAAATCCAACACAAAGCACAGTAACATAATTGCTGATGAGCACATTGCATTATATGCAGGAAGCAATAAATAAATGTGTAATGAGAAATTATGGAAATTCCAAATTTAAGATCAAATCTTGTTTTCTCTGATAGGTTAAAGCATTGCGTCCCGCAAGGTTGGGAATACTGATCCGAGTCCTGCTTAGGAGAAAATGAATTAGGAATAATGGCACGCAGAAATGAAGGCAAATACAATACATGTATTGCTTCCGTATGTCGAGACTTGGAGAAGATATCTAATGACTTTCGTGAAAATGGTGACGAGCCAGGAATTGAATCGACGTCTCCTACTTTGTTCGCAGGGCGAAAGTTATCACAAATCGTCTGCGTGAAGGCACATGAAATAAATATGTGCGCAACCAATCTCAACTCGTAAGTACATAAGCGAACTCAGCAGTGTGCCGCCCTGGGTTCACGTATCTCCTGAAGTGTCTCAGGTCTTCCGGGGTTAACTCTCCGTGGAAAGATGCGCATTTGTGGAAGGTGAAAGGGTGGTGTAGTGGTTAATTCCCCTGCGATCAAAGCTGCAGTCCCGGGATCGATTGTCGGCTCGTCGCAAATTTTTCGTGACCGAAATTAACCTGTCACAATGTTTTCAATGATGATGTAATTATTAATATTGTATGATCTCTTCGTAAACAGACAGCGGTGGTCTTCGTAAACGTCTTCGCTTCCGCAATTGCTGCGTGGATTCAAACCCTGCTTTGCCGATCTAAGTGAGGTTTCCCTCGCCTACTCCAGACAAATGTCGATTCGGTACCATAACTTCCCCGGCGACCCAATATATCTCCTACCCAATTTCCTGTCGCAAGGTTAGGTGGAAGAGCTGACCTTATAACCTGAACCTCACCATAAGACAATAGATAAAATAAAATATCTTGTAAGTAAAAAGAATCATGGATGTTAAATATGTATCTGATACAAAAGATGTCCTTGTTTTTGGTTAGAAAGTATGCTACTTCAGAAGCAAACGCGCACCTTTCTCTCCGCATAACCCATCGCGAAGGCGGCGGGCGTCGTCGTGATATTAGGAAGCGGAAGGTGTTGAAAGGTTCCTCGAGAGCAGGGAGCTCCTTCGTTTCCCTCCGAAGCAGGCAGGCTGCGCGGCCGGCGCGTGGGTGCGAGTCGCATCTGGGTGAAATCGGTAATGGTTGACCTGGTGCAACGGGCGGTGGGTGGGACGAACCGCTGTGTATTCGTGAGCCTTCATCAAAGTGTGAACGCCTGCCCGCACGATTCCTACTACGCTCGATGCATCCGATTTTGCCGCTCCGATCCTTCTCCCAATCCCCTCTCACCAAACCACCATCCACCGACGCACGGCTTCGTCTCTTTCCCGCCAGGTGCGGTCTTCACTTGTTCATCCTTCGTAACTGGTACTTTAGACAAAATCCAACGCCCACAAAAACGCCAGTGTTACATTAGACTGTGATACTTTTCCGGAAGAGGGCAAGAAATCACCTCTGTATTTGATTTCTGTGCTCAAGTTTCCTCTTTGGTAATAAGAAGCGCTGTGGGAATTCTTATGGAAGATAATCATTAAAAAAAGACTGTAAGTAATAAGTGCCTTCTGTTGATTCAAACTATTCCGTCTTGTTATGTCATAGTTCTTCTGGACGTTACGTCACAAAATGAGTTCTCATAATGGAATCTTCATTTGATTCCTTTCACTTGTTTTAATGAAACGTTGCACTACTGAAATACGAAAAACAATTGTCCAATGTATATTACTGGAATACCAACATCTGTGACACATTTCAATTAAAACTTCCAATCTGAATCTTTTACTATCATAATTGATACGTGGAGCCCGTCGTACATGTGAGAAGAGGAGCTTGCACTACCGGGACTCCCATAATATTGTATTATTAGTATCAAATGGAAGTCAATGCGAAAAGGGTAAATATATTATATACTCAAATTTAATACTCAACACATTATAAATACAGTTCCTCCAGAGAGAATTTATGGTTTCTAATTTTTTAAAAAGTATTGTCTGACATTTGCTTAAATGTTTATTCCACATTGCTAAACTATTACTTATAATTTAGCAAATATGACACCACGTATCATAATATCTATAAATGATATAGATATTATATCATTTATCTATAATGACAGATAAATATCATTATTAAAATGAATATAACGAGTGCTAAATCTCTTGCCTTCTCATGTCTAAACAACATTCACGGACCCGGAGAAAAATCATCGCGACCAGTGGAGCAGAAATCATCTCTCGAGGTGCATTTATGGGACACAAAATTTTAATGTACAGAAATATTATTAGTGGTCATAAATAATTCATATTTACCGTTATAACAGTTTGCAATGTTAAAATTATACTCTCACATAACAGAGCTAATTATTTCCCTTTGACTGTTCGGTAACAATTCGACACTCTTTGGTATGTTTGGGTTCATTATCTTACTGGTCTTACAGACCAACTATCCTGACATTAAAATAATAGAATTATTGGTTGTACGGATTATCAAAAATGTATGGGCGTTGCGTATTGTCTGTAAATTATTTTTTACAACCATTAAAATTCAAATATATGATATTCTTTAAATGTTTAATTGCATTCAAACTTCCAAGAAGTGTCCTAAAATTAAACTTAAAAATAAATATTTTTAAATAAATGAAAATTAACACAAAATGTATGAAACAGATACAGAAGAAAATTAGCGGAAAGTTTTGTTTATTCACAGAATCAGTAAAAATAACGTGTCAAGAATATTTTCTTTAAATACTCTCAAAGAGTTAGAAAGGAGTAAGTCTCATTTTAGTTCAGAATTACAGCGAAGTAATTCATGTCATCTCATTCAGCCAAGCAAAGCTTACTGAAACCGAGTAAATCATATCATTGACTTCAAGTGCAACAACCTGCAACCAGGGCTGCACAAGTGCTGAACGAAGTAAACATATTCAAGTTAAACAAAAAATGACACGTCATTGTATGTAATACAACATTGCGTTCCGAAGACATTTTCTGTGCATTCTATCGGAAATTTGTGTGCGTGATTTTTCACTCGAAAACTATTCAATATATTTCAGCAACATAGACGTTTGACACGTAAAAGCGATTGATACTGGCCACACCTTTATGTTATTTGAGGGTACACACCGATCAGATGCATCTTGGCAACCAAGTGAATTGTCCTTAGCTGAACTGTGACATTTTTTTTCGGAACTGAAATTATTTAACATCTTGTTCTTGACCTCGGGATTCATATCGGGATAAAATGTTTTTGGTGTTTAAGTCAAATAAAGACGAAACTCGTTTTTTACACGCCAATGTTTCGTTATTTGTATCTTCAGCGGGGCTTCAAAGACTCCTTCTTTTCATACGTTAGTAAACAAATTCTCCAAATATTTACACATACTAACATCATAGTAATATACCCCATCTTACCACCACTTGTACACAAATAATGGGGCAGACAGATGGCTATTTTTAGAAAAATATTCTCTTTGAAAATATTAACTTCTCATCTCCAACATATCTTTTATGCGATTCGTATTTGTCAAGATATTTAGTAGTCTCAAGGTAAATTAAACACTCTGTACACTATTCTCACTGCTGTTTTTTAGAAAAGAAACTCAAAAACACTTAATTAGTTTATCATATTTATTGAAAGATAACACTTATTAATAAAAATATTATTCGTCCATAAAAGGTCGTGAGTTTTTAATTATTTATTTAATTACATTACGTAATGGACGTTAATAGTAGTAGAACACTAATATATGAGTGGTTACTCACTCAGTTCAGCATTTTGGTAAAGATAACTTCTTCAGAAGTTCTTATGTTGAAATCAAATACGACTTATGTCTTCTCTCTTTATACCTCAAGAACAGAATCAAAAGCAGAAAATACGACTTTTACCTTTAAGTGCGTCACCTAAAAAAGGATATTTGATTGAATACTCTTTTCCTATTTTTGCTTGTATATGATGTTTTCATTATGGCTTTTCTCAACATTACGTGAAAATTTTCATTTGAGTTATCATACCTTTTGTTCTAGAATGAATCAACTCGATCATGTGGGTGGCCCGATATATAACAAGGGCATTGATCCACAACAATGATCATATCTAAAGCATACAAAATTATGCTAATGGGCACGGATGAGGAGCGTAGACAAGCGATTTTGCAGTGAAGAGGCTACTTGGATGCGCCCAGCGCGTATCATCTATTAGCTAAAATTATCCTCATCCTCATTATTTCCTAGTATTGCTCACCAGGCTTGTCTCGCATCTTTTTGAGGTCACCCACCTCCGATACGGCGGTTACAGGGCGAAGACACTTCCAAAATAACTCGAATTCCGTCAAAACCTGAAGAAATCGGTGTAGGAGAGATGCACCCCCTTCGAAATAGTTACTGAGAAAACGCAAACGGAGAGACCCGACAAACGACTGTGCTCTGTAATGATCTCCCAAGCATCGAGCACTGCGGCGGGCAGTGTAATGACAGCCCGTCTTCAATAACAGCCCTATATCGTCGGTTTTTCCTCAAAGGCGCTCGCAACTACCTATTCATTCTCGGTCACACGAAGCCACAATCACACCCTTGTGAAAATAGGTTTACTCTTAAGACATCAATTTGCGGCAACTGATATTTACTTGTTCACTCTCCGTGTGGCAAGTGAAGAGGCCGGTTGTAGTGGCTACGGAGAGGAAAAAGTGTTTAGCAACCTCTTATTATTGCCTATGAGTTTTAAAAATGGACTGCCAGTAATTTGCCACACATGAAAATGGTTTTTAATAATGTGCGAGGGGATGTTTCTTTTCGTAGTTGCGTAAGGCAGCAGGTACGAATTTTGATGGTCTGCGGGTTTATCAGTTGTACAACTCTTAATAGGAATCGTATTATATAATACTCTTGAAATTCATTTCCTTATTCTCTTTATTTTCCTACCTTTATTGTTGTTATTGCCATTTCTTCATACCATTCATTAAATATTCGCTGAGTACCAGTGTAAATTTGGAAATACATGTATACTCAAAAGACTAATTCTATGTACAGATATAATGAAGCTACTTAATTTTGTAACACAAGTTTAGTGTTTAGAAAGCTCAAACTATGATAAAATTGTTTCATCATGCAGCTCTAGTCTCAATGGTATGCACAATCACTCAACTTATTATTTCTTGTAATTCTATTTGTCCCCCTCTTTGGACTGAAAATATTTATGCGGTGTACCGAATAATTATTCAAAAATAAAGGATAGATTTCGTACTATAAATAAACTATATCATTTTAAATGGTTTGTTATTCATTGCTAAAATAATTAGGAGACACTTTCCGCAAGGCCAATAATTTTCACACGGTGGCTTTTACCATTGGTAACACGTAATTACTAAAACAACGGTGAACAAAATACCGATATATAAACATGTTACCGATATATTTGAAAGTAATTTAACTTAAAAAATTATGCTCCTTGAAATTAAAAAAAGTATGAAATATTGTGTTTGCTTTATTTTACAAATATATTCGAGTTTGACGAGATGTGTCGTTAAACGATCTATTTATACCTTTGTGCTATAAAATTATTAGTGAGTGTAGGTGAATTTTGGAACGGAGGATAATCTAAAGTAAATACTGTTAAGAACATTGAATTTAACACCACTTTTCCGTAGAGTACCGAGAAAATTGATCGGAACATTAATTTCCGATCTACGACACATCGCGAAAACAAGTTAACGTATCATTTTGATTTTTGATGCAGAATGGATTTGAGTCGTTAGTTACTAGGTTATATCAAGCACCGTTCGGTATTGATTAACCGCACAATAATTCTAATGAACGTAATTGTAAACTGATTCAATAGATAGATAATCCCTCTGTTCAAACATTATTTGGAGATTATTTTTTCAGTAATCTCTAAATAACTTTTGGAAGCTATTGATATTACGTATTACATTTATTTGTTCATTTTAGTTTGTTTTTTTTTCACGCGGGGGGGGGGGTTGTTTGCTCTTCGCTCACTGGGGTTTTTATTCCCAGACCCCTATCCATTGAGGTCATCGCCTCGGCCATGATCCAGTGCGAGAGTATCTTACAGGTATCGACAACTATGTGTCAATTTTCACAATCCAGTTTTGTTTTATGGGGCAAACTCAAGGTGATATTCTGTTGTTAATGTGGAACAGTATTCGTGTACAAATAAAATTTGATCGTGCATCCATTTGTGTCAATAGTTACACGCACTGAAATAACAGGGTTTAGTGTGAAATCTAAATTAGGGGGAAGCAAGCATTTCTCCAAATCTTGGGGTGAGACATCCCAACCTTCAGAAGGACATGCCAAACTACAGAATCCGAACTATAAGGTTGGGATGATATATCCAAAGGTTTGGAAAAATCCTTTCCTTCCTCTGAATTTGGATCTCACATCCAAACTTTGGGTACTCACAACCATAACGTTTTCTCAGTGTGGTGTTAAATTGTTATTGCAGTTTGAGTGCAACGATCACTCTAAGAAGGTACCACAACGCCGCTTGCCGTATCATTGTAGGATAAGGGCCCGTCCGAGTAACAGACGTTCTGGGTTGACTTTTCTCTTCTCCTTCCCACCAACTTACCGTTCTGAAACGAAATTTATTAGCTTGTCTTTTAATTTCATCCACTACAACACGTAAGATAGGGTCGTATTTCAGTGTTTCAAAAGATATATTTATGTTCAGAAGTTCTAATTATTTGTGTTTAATTAAATACATATTATGTTTAGGAGTGAAATGAATGATCGGCACAAAAGTGAGCTAAGGATCTCCCAAAAAAAAAAAAAAAAAATCCTAGATCTACATGTGGTTTTCCAGTATTAAACGAATACGCTCAATCTACGGCGATTATCTACGGTACACGCGACAGATTCTTCCGACCGTGAGAAAATAACATATTTTCAAAAAGAAGAGAAATTTGCCATATTAAAATTCTTAAATGTTCTACAGTAGTAAGGTCTACCTATGAAATACGATCATAAAGATTATATTTTAATCTAAAAATATATTATTTGAAAATGAAATCGTGTTGGATTTTCGTTAAAATATTTTGATTTGTTCCCGTTTCAGATTATTGAAAAGATAGCCATGAGTAAATTTTTTTTAAATTTATTGTCAAAAAACAGTACAGAATGCCTATGACCACGTGGAAGACAATAAACTAATTTACTCTCCGGAAGCAAGCAAGGGACCATCCCATCAATTCCGATCAATACTTCCACTTACTTGTGCCATGCTCCTTCCTTTCTCTTTCCTGATCTCCCTTGGTGACCTCTTGTTCTTTTCGATCCCGACGCCATTAGGGCTAGGGTATCTTTCATTTTCCTGCCTCGCCCCAGGGGACTAACATCTAGTAAGTACGTGTTTGGCAAACACGGGGCCCCGAGCTGAGTCTGGCATTGCTTCCACTTGCTTGTGCCATGCTCCTTCCTTTCTCTTTTCTGACCTTCCTTGGTCACCTCTTGTTCTTTTCGATCCCGACGCTACTAGGTTGCGAGGGCTAGGGTATCGTTCATTTTCTTCTTTCCTCTTCTTCTTCTTCTTTTTTTAAAAATGTTATTAAGTAAAGTCGTGAGATATGGCGGGATTTGAGTTTTGAGTTGTATTTCAGGAGGGTTTTTAGTGGGTATGGCTGAGTCATTCGGCGAGTCCCACACGCGGGGAGAGTCATGTTGGCTCTCCCTAGTGCGTAACTGCATTTTCCGTACCTTTACAAGTTTTCAGGGCTCTAATGACCTTTGATGTTGACGAGCCCTAAAGCCCCACAAAAAAAACAAAAAAACAAAAAAAAACATGCTCCTTCCTTTCTCTTTTCTGACCTCCCTTGGTCACCTCTTGTTATTTTCGATCCCGTCGCCATTAGGGCTAGGGTATCTTTCATTTTCCTCTTCCCCCAGGGGACTTAAATCTAGTAAGTACGTGTTTGGCGAACACGGGGCCGCGAGCTGAGTCTGGCATTGCTCCCACTAACTTGTGCCATGCTCCTACCTTTCTCTTT
>NNCF01127130.1:178273-195768 GCA_002313205.1 Laupala kohalensis | reverse complement strand
AATTAGTTTTTTTTCCCTCCACGTGGTCATACGCAGTTTGTAACTGTTTTTTTGACAATAAATTTATTATTATTATTATTATTATTATTATAACTGTTCACCTTCTGCGACTCACGGTTTACAACCGCATTGTTGTTCTCGAATAAAGCTATCTAGATTCTATCTACACGCTGTTTCCCCCAAAATGTCTCACGGTGTTTTTAACGAGTAAACACACACAGAACTGATCTTTATTAACACACGTGATCGTGGTCCTTAGTTGGCCGAAACGAGAAATACATTCAAACAATAGAACTTAATAACAGAATTATTCCACCGTATCTGCCACGCCACAAGCCATATGTATATTAAAAACGAAAAACTTTCTCTACTACGTCTTACAAAAGCTGGCACCTTGGACTGAATCCTATTCAGCCTTATGGTAAATCGAGCCCTGCATGTGATTAATACCTGTGAAACTTCGAGGTGTGATGTGTCCTCTCTAGAGGAGCGAGGACAGCGGCAGTTGATGGCGCGGCGCGACGTGTGAAACGCGACAGAACATCGCGCATCATTTTGTAACGAATGAATGCGACACTCCGGGGTCACGTGCTCGTTTTCCTCTCCCTGAAATGCGGATTTGACTCAAGTAATGCGAGTAACGCTTGACGAAAACTGTGTCTCGTCTCAGCTCTTCCCTCTACTCACCCACCTCCAGTTGGCGGCGAGCTGAAAATTTGATGTTTTATACGTTTTGCGTTCAATTTGTCAGATAAACATGAGAACAACCAAAAGAATCAAATAAAAACAATCTATGGGTAGGTCAAACGAATAAAAAATGAGCAAGTAGGTTAAAACATACTAATAGATCAAAACATGAAAATGAAAAAAATTAAAAACACTTTTAAAATATTATGTGTGTTTTAAAAAGCAAGTAATATGAAGGGACGATGTATTTTAAATAATTGTAGTGAAACAGAATAATTTAATTTTAATGAAATAATGAACAACATAAATATAAATAATTTTCGTAATTTGGCTTTTACAGATTATTTGTGTTTGTTTATGTGGAGGAAACGGTGACATTATATTCACACTTTTATTTATTAAAAAAGTCCCTTCAAATTATCTGCTTCGTAAAATTTTGTATATTTGTTAGCCAATTTTCGGCAACATTAGTCAGTTCATGGAATGTCCCTATAGACCCATCCCGTAGAAAAGGCGGTTGTCTAGTGTTAGCGTCTTCGGTTCCATAATATCCGTGACAGGTAGAGTGTGGGTTCAATTCCTGCTTTGTGAGGTTTTCAGCTGCGGTTCCCCTCTCCTACACCTGTCAAATGTCGGTTCGCTGCCATAATTTTCCAGGCTACCCAACAATTTAATTGGCTTAACCAAGGCACGGTATGGCCTGAACCATGCCATAAGGCATGAAATAAAAATGTAATATCATTGGTTAAAAGATGGTTCATTGTACGCATTTCACCTCAGTCACTGTACGGATCTTCCGAGTAACCCCACTTTGACAATTCACGTCCTAATTCTATGTAGGCATGACCACATTTTCCTGGGTAGATCAAAGCCTGGCATACGTACCTTGATTAATTTGGCGTTCGTTCCTGTAGCTTCTTTCCAGGATACTTTATATTTCTTTTCTAAACGTATCGAGGGCCCAGAAATTTTTTTCTCTATTTCAAACGATTTGCGCCATTAACATCCTCATTAATGGACAGTACCAGTTAAGCCAGGACAGGACAAGTAGTAGTGTTGTCGCTTCTCACCAAGTCATCCCGGGTTCGATTCCCGATGGGGCCAATAAGTTTGTAGCTTTTCACGTTAATGTTCCAGTTCATATAGCTGTGACTACTGAAAAGCAAACCTCTCTTCCTCTATCCAGCTCCTCCTGGTATCAATAACTAACCATTTCTTCTAACCCCTCCACGTGGACCAAGTTGTTGGTAAACAGAGCTAAGCGACCCACCTACTAACAATGGTCTACCACCTAACTCCTATCGCTCCATGTATATAAGCTTCAACGCTACATTTCCCATTTACAAATACAACAATACAAACCAGTTACAACAATTTTGTCTGCTGACTGCTTGTTTTTTTCCGCTGTGAAGCAGGCACAATATTAGAGAGCTCAAAGAACCATGTAGGTGTTGGCCTCAGTGTACCCATAATTAACTAAAGGTCGTCGTGAAGTTGAAATGTTTGTCGGGTAGTTTTTATATGCGTTGACTCGGTGTTACGCAGATAAGAATAACGTTGAAGTGACCTGAGATATCAAATCACTCTATAACTTGACGAACACGAGAACTTCTAATAAATCATGAATGCTTAAAAACATTATTTATCATTGTTGATGTCGTCTAAATTAATACCAGGTCAATTTTTTATGTCAGTGCCAGTTCTGATAATGAGAGTTTTCATCATGTGTAAAAACAAATAAAAATACTCTAGTCCTGGAAAATGTCAATTTCCAACAATCATTTCTATTTGTTTAAAAAAAATGAAGTTTTGAATAATGAGAAAGAAAGGAAACACATGAGATTTATACAATTAAGGAAAAATGTATGAATATTAAGTCACAGTAATCTCCACACTAATAATCACGAATAACCTGTAAAAACCAAATTACAAAAATGATTTCTATTTATGATGTTCATTATTTTATTAAAATTAAATTATGTTTTACTAAAAATTATTTTAAACACATCGCTCCTTCATTTTACCTGCTGAATGAAACCTTTGATTTTCAAATCTGGTAATTCGATTCATATTATTTAATTCACCCATAAATGACATTTATATCTAAAAATAAGTACGAAGTAGGACACTTCAGAAATGATGTGGTTAAGCGCAGCAGGCAAACAATAATTATCCAGTTGAACTCAAAACGCACACAACTCTGGTCATTTACGTGCCATTTTGTGAAAGATTTTATCCGTTTCCGTGTCACACTAAAACGAGACAAAATCCTTGTTTATTTTTTGTTTTTTGCGTTCTTTACTAACTCTTCTCTCACAGACACCGTTCTTGAAACAATGATTCCCGTAGCAAAACCTGTCTTCGCGAAACCGTTGTCAGTGGCTTTACTTCAAATTTGAGACGCGGATGTAACAATGTGAAGCAGATGACTGCTGGGTGTGAACGCGTCTCTCAGATACTCAACAGAAGCACTGATAGTCACGTGTGCATTGTAAAGGACAACCTCGGCGAATCGAGAAGCTTTTATGCGAGGGATGTAAGTATTACTTCGTGTAGCGATCGACAACAGAAGCAAGACAGGCGTTAACAATTTGAACGGCTGCCTGGTGTGAAGTAACGGTATGGGTGGGAAGAAAATATGTTGGTAACTTTGTAGAGAGCTCTACTTTTGGCGTCATTGTTTGGAAAGATGTAGAACAGTGAGAACAAAGGAAGAACTAAACGTTTTCTTGAGAGTGTTTCTATGTCCGTGGGATCATCTTGCAGGGAGTCATCGGGATAATCCCGTTCGATTGGACTGAGTAAAGTGGGTCAAAATAAGTGGACCTACCATAAATCTTGTAAAATGAGAGCTTCGGTGCGTTGTAGAACTTTAAAATAATCCATCTTGTCCTAGGTGTACACTGTACATTCATAACATGTACTTCTGTCTTGTTTTTAAATTTGTCAGAAAGATAAAGGAGACCAAATAACCGTTTGCACTTTCAGCATTCTATAGTTCGTGTTAATTTATTTCCAGAGAAGATATAATCCGTTATTCATATGTATTAAATCACTGCGAGATAAGCTTGTAATAAATCTACGTACTATTGTTTATAATTTTAAAAAAAGACGGGCTACATTTATTTGCGGTTCATGCACCCGGGGAAACCCATCCCCGGTCATTCAGAAGTTGCCCAGAATGTCTCTTTTTTCCAAACGTTTTTCCCTTAAAAAGTAATTTCATGGCTGTTACGAATTAATATGTAGATCATTTGATAAACAAATGCATTACGTGTCATAAAATAACCTTTACCAGCGTGAAGTGTAGTAATTTATTCAGTATCATTTTGAAAATCACGTAAGTTAGAATTACTTAAGGGATGTATAAACGTATTGCGTGTTTGAGGTTGCAAGAGAATTTTCAATGGGACAGGCCGATAAACGTCTTATTCTCCGGAGAGACCATGGATTTGACGTATAAAAGAAAATTATACATTTACCCATCATTCCACGATAACCCTGAGTTCAAAGATTTAGCAATATAATGAACATCGTGACATACTTGACTTCCGGGAAAGGTCACTGTTTTAGACATTTAAGAAGATGCAATGTNTGACATACTTGACTTCCGGGAAAGGTCACTGTTTTAGACATTTAAGAAGATGCAATGTGCAAATCATGCGAAAAAAGCTAAATTGCGCCATGTTTCATGGGGGAGAATTTATAATTACGCGGATACATTTCCTGTTAGGGATTAAAAAATTAATCCCTCTAGGTCCCCGAAGATATATGAGTAATTCATGATCTCAGTAATATCCATAATTCTGAAACAAATAGTGAATTTCTTTGAATATCTTAACTTCGATTGTTTTGCGTGCTCACAAATACATGAAATACAGTTATATTGCTTATTATATTATTAAGTTTTATTTATTTNAATACATGAAATACAGTTATATTGCTTATTATATTATTAAGTTTTATTTATTTTATTAAATACACTAATGTCAAAATTATTTATTGTGTGAAAATGAATTTTATTAAGGTCAAAATTACAGTCAAATGTTTCTACTTCATTTTAACATAATTTATTTTCCTCGTCGCATGTATTTTTTAACAAAATGTAGCAAATGACATAGAAATGTCAATTGTCACATGTGGTATTTTATTTTTATGTGATACGATGGTACACTAGCATTTGGCGTATTCACTGATATCATACTTAATTATTACTAATGTTGGGTATTTTACATTATTAACACAAATCGAAATTGAAACACTTTTCGAAAACAACTAAATTAAAAATAAAACTATTATAGCTGGAGAAAAACAACTTTTACAGTGATATTATTGATAAATTTTGATTTTTTAACTTATTTGTTTAATAATAATACATTCGTGACTGGTGTTAATTTTTCCTCGCTGCATATTATTTCCTCGTTACATATTACCCATCTTGGCCAGGGTATTTCGTCGGTTTTCCTGCGGTTAGTGGCGGATTTGTCATTAATACCTTTGTATTATTAATCTCGATTTTTTACTGCACAAATATCTACATTTTATTTTTAATAATAATTGGATAACAGTACGTATTTTTTAAATTATTTCTTTTCAAAATATTAATTCCTCCACTGCCCTTTGGACCTTGATCGTANGGTTTTCCTGCGGTTAGTGGCGGATTTGTCATTAATACCTTTGTATTATTAATCTCGATTTTTTACTGCACAAATATCTACATTTTATTTTGGAATAATAATTGGATAACAGTACGTATTTTTTAAATTATTTCTTTTCAAAATATTAATTCCTCCACTGCCCTTTGGACCTTGATCGTAATTGATGGGATGGTCCCTTGATTGTTTCCGAAGAGTAAATTAGTTTAATGCTCCCCACGTGGTCATAATTTTGCTTCTGCTTTTTGCTTTTGTTTACTATGAAGTTTATTTATATATTGTTCCATTGTTTTACATTTCATTTCATTCAGTCGTCTTGCTGAGCTCGGGGTTTTACCATTCACCCCAGCAACTTCGCTTGTATGTTCCAACCCAGACGTTTTTTGGGTCTTCGCCTCTGCCATCCGCATTCCCATGCATCGACAACAATATGATGCCATTCACAATCCACTGCTTTTTTATGGGATAAACGGGGCGTTTTCCTATTTATAACGAGGTAGAGTGTGGTGGTAATGTATGAAATTGCGATTGTGCACACATTGACGTGAAGAGCTGCATGATGACACAAATTTTATTATAGTTTGAGTTAAACACGCTGAAATATTACCACAAACTGTGAGGCATGATATAATGAACCATTCCCACGAGTTTCGCAATAATCAGGATTTGGATTTTTAAGTGCGCACTTTTTTTTCTTAGGACAAATTAAAACTCTTTAAGAAAGTTACCTCAGTGTGAAATTTTGTCTCTAGGTGAGAAGGAGGCCTCTTTACAGCTCATTTTCCCCCTTCTGTGGGTCCTTAATCCCTTTTTCTCCTAACCTTGCCCATAATCCCCTATTTTGCTTTCTTACTATAAATAACTTTTTATCATTGGCGTGTGATTTTCATTAATTTATGGATAAGTATGAATCAATATTAATACTAAATTATTTTTATTGAAGTTCCGTCAGTTTTCAGTGAACATGCGAAGCTTGTACATTTTTAGTAAACACCGTAACCTGCCTGCAGTTATGGTCTCGAAAAGGAAAAACAATTCGATCTTTTACTTCCTATTATTCCCTTCTTCCGATGAGTGATGAGTTAATGTACCTGTTTGAAACTCTTCGAATTAGAATAGGAGCAAGACGATTTAAATTAGGTAAAAGAGAACTTTTTTGTACCTCGTTTTTGTACCTTTTCCCTTCCTGTTTTCGGAAGAGATTTACACCTAGAATTTCTAACCCTGGCAATAATGTACCTTAATATGATAAAAGGAATGAGAAAGCTGGTATCCTTGATCTGGAGTAGCAATGAACAGTCTCCCCGAAGGCCGCCAAAGGAACCGGTGCTAAGGTGCGAGAACGTCCATCCGTTGCAGATTGAGTTACGGTGCCATCCACGCTAACGAAAGGCCTTTAGCCCTTGTCTCGCTTTTCAGCGGAGTATTCTGGCAGCGTTTTGCGACGTATCGTGGACTGTCACGGTGCATTGGAGTGTGTCGCAGCGCATTATGAAATAACACGGTGTCATCAGCCGTATCACCGGCGATTGTGACGACAAATCGACATTGGGAATTACTGGGATCTTCAGTTATCCGTTAAGAGGCTACGGGGTGTACGATAATGGCACGAGCGAAACAAAAACCTCGAGATTTCGACTTAGCATGAATACTCATTTGGCAACGTTCATAGGGAAGAATGCTCTTTAGTCTGTCATCTTTACAATAAATAAAGATAAATAAATAAAATGTTGTTGTCAAAGATGCAGTTGCAAAACATCGTGTACGTGGGGGATATTAAACTAAGCTACTCTTCGGTGACGAGCAAGGGACCATCCCATCAATTCGGATACGAGGCAGTGGTGGATTATATATTTATAAAAGAAATTTTTTTATGAATACGTACTGTTATTCGTTTATTTTTCCAAAACGAATCGTAGATATTATGTGCCGTGAAAATTCGATATTAGTTATAAAATAAGTATTTATGACATTCGGGCTATGGAAAAACCTCCACTACCAATCGGATAAGAAAATTTTGTCCATTTAATAGAGTTTTATTACACTAGGCGGCATTGTATGATTGACCTGGGGGTTTGAATTGTCTGAAATTGAGTACTATCTACACGACCCAGTATGATATTATTACACGAAATTTGCTTCGGGTTAATAAAAGGCCGAGAATTCATAAAAATATACATATAATTACCTTTTACAAAACACGTATAATTAACTGTCAGCTCTGCAGGCACAGTGCCGTCCAATAAGCGCAGCGTGACTCGGTCACACGAGTAGTNAGGCATCCGCAGATCCGAACGAGCAGCCAGTCACACGAATATAACAATAACTGCTCGAACGTCTCAGCTTCCGCACTCCTCGCTCCTCCGACAGAGAGTCTCTCCTTATCAGGGTTGCAGCGCGCTACCCAAGAGGTGCGAAGGTAAGCGCTCGTCATCCCCTTACAATAGCGCGCAGAAGACTCATCCGCTCACTCGACTCATATTTACCTATTACTCATATTTACCGGGACCCGCATATTTACCACATTTCAGCTAGTCTACTCGTAAAGAGAATGTTTGTGCATCTTCATTCCGTCCTTCCGTATCACTTCTATCTTATCTTCGCCTGTTTCCCTAAATTGATAATAATAGTACTAATAATAATAAATTTATTGTCAAAAAACAGTACATACTGCATATGACCACGTGGAGGACAATAAATTAATTTACTCGCCGGAAGCAAGCAAGGGACCATCCCATCAATTCCGATCAAGGGCCCTAAGGCAGAGGCGGATTCAAAAATTTCAGCAAAAGTTCCTAGATAAGATAAAAAGTTAGCTGCGAGTTATAATACATATATAATGTCAATATGTTTGTAATTTAACGCAAATATGTTTGTAAATTTACATGTACAAGTTATTATCGAACTATAGATTATTCTGAGTATAGTGTTTAAAAATCATAAGAGTTGAAAAAACACTAAATTCACGATTTATTGTTACAATAAACACGCCCCTAGACAAAGCCTAGAGAACCTGTATAAGAAATCCGCCTCTACCCGAAGGAAAAACGGAGAAAAACCCGGGCCAGGATGGGGCTACAGAATTAATGTACACAACCGTGCCAAAGTTGAGTACACATAAAACTAAATTAATATGAGCCATACGGCAACACAACCATGCAAGAAAATAGTTTTTGAAATTGTTATAAGTTATTTAAAAAGTGCTACAGCAATGGCGTGATAAAGTACAAGACGAATTTAACTTTTATTAAAATCAATAAATTCTTTTACAGTGTAGAAGCACTGGTGCAGGAGGTAGTTTTTAACCGCGGATTTGAAGATATTCAATTTCATAATGTCTTTTATATTCTTGGGCAGGGAATTATATAGAACGATTCCCGAATGATAAGGTCCTTTTTGGCAAAGAGTGGTTGACACTCTAGGGCGATGAATATTATTACTATTGCGAGTATTGTGTTCGTGAACGAGACTGTTTCGTATAAAGCAAGGGTGGCACTTCAGTAATTCGGTCTTAACAAACACGACCGTTTCATAAATATAAATGCAGGGAAGTGTTAAGATATTTAATTCCTTGAATAAAGGTTTACAAGAGTTTCGGGGGTGAGATTTACAAATTATCCGAACTATCCTCTTCTGAATTCTGAAAGTTTGAATACTCTGACCGGAATTACCCCAGAAGGTAATGCCGTAACGTAAATGGGAGTAAACGTTTGCAAAATATACGCAACGGGAAATACGTGGACTAACTGCGTTAACTAAGATTCGGAATGCGTAACACAATTTGCTTAATTGGGAATTAAGATTGTCAATGTGACAATTCCATTTGAGGTTGTCTTGAATATGGAGACCTAAGAATTTTGTATTTGTAACAGTTTTTAATTGTGTTCCGTTTAAAGAAAGAGAAACCTGGGGTAAAGATTTTGTGATACTATTGTGAAATGACATAGACACTGTTTTGTCAGTGTTTACAATGAGACGATTTGCATGGAACCAAGTCGAAAGGTTAGACAAAACTTTTTGAGCATTGGCGTGTTTACATAGTAAATTAGTGTCATCAGCAAAAAGAACCATTTTGCAATCTGATGTGGATGATGACATGTCGTTCACATACAATAAAAAGAGTACAGGGCCGAGAATTGATCCTTGGAGTACTCCGCAAGTAAACAAGATATAGAAACAAGTGTGGAGGGATCACAATTACGACCCGTTTTTAGTTCATTATTCCAGCATTAGCTCGTAATACAACAAGAAATTCAGTCTGAGGCAACGGTACCCAATTTTCACTCGTTAAATAAGCGAAAATAGACTGTCGCTTAATATCACGAACCCTCGCAATCGGCATTTTAACATCTTAACACCGTAAAACCGATTCTCATGGCCCATCGACCTAACGAACGTTGCCTGTAGCCTGAAATCTGTGTTGCTCGCTCCCATGGTGAATACGATAGCTCGTATGAACACACATGGTTAATATGTGCCGATGACTCTTTAATACCAAGTTAACGTCGTTGGAATGGAAGGTCTGTTGTCACCCAGGATACCGCTACCTTCCCTGTGAATTGTCTGTAAGTGGTCAGACATCGCAGACGAAAATCTACTGCGTGGCATGTGCAACTGTTAAGGCTCGGCGTCATAACAGCGTCGCTCCACTTCGCCGCGCCACGGGTCGTGGGAACAAGGCTTAAGAATTCACTGTGGATGAATCAAATGTTCGGNGTTCGCTAAGATTGCTAATATTGTTGTTTATTGAAAATGAGTGTATTCTTCAGTAATGTGAGATGTATTCCAACAGCGTAGTGCTCGTTGTTCATTACAGTGTATTCACATCACTGAATACATCGGTAGGAATGTGCATATAGCCTATTGTAACGTCTTTTGGCAAAGCTTGGAGATTAATACCATCTTACAGTCTTTACCGATCCACCTACGCGTAACGTGTCATTACGAATTGGCGTGTGTAATACCTTGGTTAAGAAATAATATGACGTGGGTCTCGCAAGCATGTTTATATAATAAGTCTGAATTAAAATGGCGCGTTGGGTTTATTTATGGGAAGACAATTTTTTACCGGAAGGTCTAGTTTAATTCCTAGTTGTATTTTATTTGTGCAATAATATTAAAAACATCATTCTGAATATTTTTTTCATAAGTAGAGGGACTTTGTACATACGTTCATCAGTCTTCTGAGAGGATTACATTTTGCAAAATTGCGAGAAACTTCTTACATCACTTTACTGGTCAGTTTGTTTTTAAATTAAATATCGTGTCTAAATGTTCTGTTGCTATGTTAATATTGGTTGTTACTGTTTCTTTACTCCCGAGGAAAACTCCAATCTCGTGCCGAAACGTTTTGTACTGGAAAAACTTAGTAATTATATATTGTGATATCTAAAAAATGTCGTAAGTTATGAGGTATTTATTTAATGAATGGTTCGTGAATATGACGTAATGAGCAAGCTGGGCGAGTGATTCGAAACTGGTCTCTATTCGGATCTCTTTGATAAATCAGCAAGTGTACAATTTTTATGGTGAGTTCTTTTCGTTGTGCAGTGGTTTCGTTGTCCATTTTACAATGCAGAGTATGCTCCTCATTCTGTGACGTTGATATAACGAATATAATCTTCCTTAATATTGTTGATATTCTCATTACTTTTAGGATAAGACGTGTTTCTGTTCTTATATTAACAGTGTTATATTTTTATAAGATATTTTGAATAATTAGAGTACTGCAGAGTAGTACATTCGCATCATATTAAATTCCTTAATAGAAATATGTATCCGAAGGGTTTTTTTATTTTTTTTCCAATCACATATTTTTATTACATCTATTATTGCGACTTTTTGTGTTAATACCTTCCTGTTGATCTTCAATTCCATGAAATTTCCATGATCGGAACGTGAATTCGAATTTATCTGCCGAAGGCAACGGTCCGTGGGATTGATAAGTCACGACGTTATTTTATTGCGGTATTTCCGTGACTATAATTATTTGTTTCGCTTGAAATAAACTTTTGCACAGTCGAATTTATTGTCACATTTTACGATTTTTAAGCTTATTTAGAATCAAAACTTCACTTTAAACTTATCTTGTGAGACACCCATGAAATTAACTGCGTTTTGAGGTTTATGTTTGATTTGTTTCTAAGAATGATAGGACAGGTCATTAAATAAAAAAGAATCGTGTATTATCCGTTGAAATATAGTTTTCATACTTATCATTCTATTTGAGTTATGATGTTGTAATTTTATCAGTAATATTTAAGTCATATCCTGAATTTCTATTTCTTTTAAATTGGGAATTTATTTTCTTCATCCAAAATTAAAAGAAGTAGAATTCAAAAAGAATAACAGGTAGTAATTGTTTTGTTAAATTTAAAATATTCTGATAACATGACCCCGAAACACCTTATTAAAAATACATTTTTATTTTCCCTATTTTTCTAAGAAAATAGATTCTTGAAATGTCTAATGTATTCTCTGCCTGTCTAATGTATTCGAAAATTATATAAACCATGCTATCTTAAAGTGTATTATTTTTTGGCTCTTCGATGACTTATTTCTTGCCAAAGAGAGAAAGAGAGATTGTGTAAAGGAGACTGCCGATATGTGTTAAAATGTCTCCCATTCAATGTCCTTTTTTCAAAAAAAAATTTCATTTTTCAACTGTAACTTTTGATAACATGCTACGATGTATATGCACAATGAAAGTGCAGTGAGTTAATGAGAAGAAATTTGTCACTCCGTCTTCCTCACATTTAATTCCATGCATTGTATTTCGATCCTTTGAGTGGCAATGTTTTATTTTACGTTAGACGGTAATATTTGTAAACAGCCTAACTTTATAACATAATCTTTTAGCATGAACTAATTTCTTCTACCATTTCGATTTTCATTGAATTAATAAGATCGTATTTATTAGAATTTTGAACGCCAAAGTAGTAGCTGACGTGGAATAAGAACCGTGCCGCGAGAACCCCCAGTGTTTACGCACTAAACCAAAAAACATTTGTTTCATAAGATAAGAAAGAAATATTGCAAAGGTGTACTTACACACCGCGAACCCTTCTGATTGCGGTATTTCCGCGTGGTGCTGATTTACAGTTCATGACATTTGGCTGCTATGTGAATATTTTTTAACGCTGAAGCAATGAACAACCCACGCACCTGACAACTTTGAGATGAAAACTGATACTTTTCCCAGGAGAACGGTTGCCGTTCTGTGACATAATATGGATAGGGTCAGCTGAGCGAGAATGTTGGCAGGTTAAGGGTCAACTGGAGACGATATTTTCCAATATGCGTACAGCGTATGCGCTGTCTGCACAATCCTTTTCAATACAGGATATGGACAGGAAATTTCTCTTGGGAAGGTCCCAGTATACATTCTTAACTGAATCCATTATTTGGTTTTCTCTGTTCCATATACTTCCGAAATAACAAGGAACCAATTTTCTGTAAATTCCTCTCTCTCCCTCTCTCTCTCTCTCTAAGTGATCGTCAACACCTACAACTGTGGGACGCTTAAATTTGACTTTGTAATAGGTCTTGGGATACTTACGAAGGGAAAAAATCTCTTTTGTTTCTCCCAAAATCGATATGGCGAGAATTTAGATTGGAACTTCGTAGTGAAAGTTAAGCAAAATTGGTGGGTTTAATAATTAATGCAATTAATACTGCCTTAAAAAATATGAAATCTTCCTAAAAACATTCGTGTAAAAAGGCCAAGAACGAAAAGCAAATAGGACTTTCAAAGGAAGGAAATCTTACATTTAAACTCAGTAGTATTTCTGTTACAATTTGTATTGAAATGCAAATTGACTTCAAATTGTGGTCAGTTCCTAGATTATCTCCGATGTGTCGCCTGGGATCGCTAGAGGATTCTCTGAAGAACGAAGCTAGTTCATAACTTGCCTCTTTTACTTCGATAACTTTTAATAAAGCCCACATAATTAAAATTATAATCGTTGTTTTCAGGATTCTTGACCACACATTCATAATATATGTGTAGTATACTCATTGTATATGGGTAGTTATTGTGGTGATGCTAATGGCGATGAGAGTAGCAGAGGTTTATGCCAAGAAGAGTATAATTAGTTAAGAAGCTCCGAATGTTTCAATAAAAACCCGAAACGTTGGCAAGTTGTTTTATTTATTGGACCCATCCCTCAGAAATATTAATATATTATGGTTTTTTGTTTTATTTTTTATTATTACGTTTGTATAGAAATATAGAATAATCGTATATAATATTTTCTCTTCAGATTTTCACTCTCATGTTAGTGTGACTGCAATATCTTCGCATGGACCTATTTGCCTTTATAACATCTTTTAACATTCTTATATACATAATTATGTATTAATAATAATCTTGTCTTACCACTTAACCATAGTATGATTAAAACTATTAAATATGTACTTGGTAATTGTGGAGCGTTAACAACATTATCAAAGAATGATAAATTGAAAGTTTCATTGAGCAACATAGAAACGCCTTTCAATTTATCATTCTATTAAATATGTATTATACCATAGATTTATGTCACTAGATCTAATATTAAATTGCAATTTAATATCAATATAATAATTTTATAATTCCTACTATACTTTAATAAATTTATTATTATCTTTGTTAAGAAGTATTCGAGAGAGAGGGAGAAAGGTGTTATCTCATCTCGTTTGTGGACGTTTTTCTTGGATTTGCGTCGTGTTTCGCATCTTGACTTCCCTCTACCATTTCTCTTTGCTTCCCTCGCGTGGGAAATGGCGGAGATTTGCACCTTCTTCTGTTAATCGGAGCGAAACTACTGGAGATAGGGAATTTCCTCCAAGAAATTTCACGAACGTCTTAGCTTTGGACTTTTATCCAAGAGAGTTTGTCATTGGCAAAAAACAACTTCACTCAAGAGACTTACGGACTTAGGGTTTGAGAGTTGAACCTAAGATATGAGTTAAACCTTCACTAGCAAATGTTCAATAAAATACCATAAAAATTTGATGAAACTGCTATATTACTTTAATTAGAGTTTTATTTAAAATATATGTATTGATTATAAAAAGGTACAAATTTTTATAGATATTTTACTCAAGTTACATCGCATTCATTAAATGCGGCACCATTTTGTTCGGATGTAAGTGCAATACTTTATTGCTGCTGTATATAAACTTATCAAATTATCATTATTTGCTTATATCAAATTACGATGAAACAAAAGCTAATATTACGTAGTCTAGTACGTCACAAAAATTAAAATAATGAATTCCTACAATAATATAAATGCGTTCTACAACAAAAAGTATGTCATTATAAAATTCACTGTTTAATGTTTGTAGTTATGATTTTATGAGCTTTTGTACATGTAATTATTTTGTAATACTTGTTATGTTTTCTAATATTGTTTTTGGCTTCCAACTGTCATCCTAATTGAGGTTATAATGCGTTCTCTTCGAATAATTAAGTCATATATGTTCTGGATAATTTCCAGATTGTTACTATAGAGTGGAGTAGTGAATATACCCCTCTAACTATTGTGGTTTTTATACTTGTGTGTACACTGATGATGTTGATAGGGCAGAATGGCAGGTTTGATAGCTTAATTATCGTCACGTGATTAATTCAGTGAATTACTGTGATGTACATTGTATTTTATTATTATTTTCAACCCATTCATAAATAATATGAATAACACTAATAACAAAACGGTTCTGACGGAATCCCACTGCTGCATGCCCTTAATGGTGCGTAATAATGATGAATGATGATTGTTGTTGTTATTATTATTATTATTAATTTTTATTTAGTTCTCTCAACTTGTGTTGGTTTTTCTCTCAGCAGTGGATTATTAAATCAAGTTCTGCTGGGAGGAAGAACCTATTTCAGGTCCAAGAACTTTCTTGTAATGTGGGCTGAGGACAGAAGGAAGCTGTGTTGCAATCTACTTATTATATTGGTGTTGATTTTGAGTTTTTTAATGGAGTCCACCAGGGATTGGGGTACTAGTCCTAGGGTAGATAAAATGATAGGCGCTATGATCACTTCTTGAACATTCCAGAGTGTTTTTATTTCAAAGGCTAGTTGTTGCTATTTTGATATTTTGTCGTTCATTGTTTTTTCTAGATTGTTGTAATTTACGACAGCAAAATCGATGAGATACACTTTTGATTCTTTTCTTTTCCGAAGGATGGTATCAAGTCTGTTGTGAATTGTTGTTAGGTCAGTGAGAATGCTTCTGTCCCAGTACAAAATATTTGCTTCCAAATCGTCTTGCAGGATTGGTTGAGGTTTATACAGATGGTCTGGTGGTATGGGATTCTTAATGAAGTTCAGTGATTTTGCAATTTCCATGTGAATTATTTTTCCCATGTTATCGTGTCTAGTTTTGTAATCATTTTGGGCCAACTGTGTGCAACCACCAATGACATGCTCGATAGTTTCTCTGGTTTGGTTACATCGGCGACATGAATCTGTGATTCCGATTTCTTTCAGGATTATTTTCCTGTAGTTTCTGGTTGGTGTGACTCCTTCTTGCATTGATACTATCAAGTCTTCTGTTTCTGGGAATAATTTGCCGTTCATTAATCACTTAACTGATTCTATTTTATTTATTTTGCTGTTGGTTAGTTGGTTGGGGTAGTCCCCGTGTATTGGTTTATCTTGCCAGGTTGTCATTCTATTTTTTTGTATTGGTTGGGGTAGAGGCTCATTCAGGTGGCAGGGTGTATAGTTTTTATCACTGGTTGTAATTGTTTGGTGTAGTGATGAGGTATACGCTTTGTTCCGGAAAAACTTATTGAGGATATACTTTTTTTCTTTCATGGAGGCCTTTGATTGGTATGATGCCTCTTCTGCCCTTGTTACGTGGGATGAACATTCGTTCTAATGCTGATTTAGGATGGTGTTTGTTGTTGATTGTCATCGTGGTTCTGATTTTCCTCTTTTTATGAGATAACTTTCGGTCAGGTGAAAATGGCGCAGAGCCGGGAATCGAACCCGGGACTCCTGCTTTGTTCGCTCGGGGGTTAACCACTATACCATCCGTTCGCCTTCCACAACTATACACCATTTCCACCCAGACGTAAACTTTGTCTGGGGTCTTCCGTGGTGGAAATAGTGTACAGTTATGGCGAACGGGTGGTGTAGTGGTTCACATCCCAGCGATCAAAGTAGGAGTTCCGGGTTCGATTCCCGGTTCGCCGCCATTTTCAACTAAATTTCTGGTCATTTGTCTTCACGCACAATCAGATATACTCTTTCCGATTTTCGGCAGAAACATGGCATTGGTTGACCGACAAGACTGAATATTGGTAACTAAACCAATTTTTTTTCTGCGTATCAGGCCCGTACCGTGCGGGATGGGGGGAGGGAAATGGGGGCCTCTCCCGAAACTTTTATTAAAGTTTGTGTAGAATAATGTTAATTTGTAATTTGTTTTTCATTTAATAACATATTGAAAATGTAATATAATTCAACAGAATAAAAATAATTAATAAAAAATAATTTTACAGTAACATCTATAAATTTTGAGCCAGAAGTCTGGTCACACTTTAAAAATTAATTTATGGCTACGGACGTGCCCAGTATTAAGAAAGGATTTCTGATGATCCAGCGAACAAGAGGGACAATAAATGTTTGCAATATAAAAAATACAGCGTAAAATAGATGCAATTCCATCGGTTATGAGTGCTTAATCTCCGTGGGATTGTGACAGTTGACGCTCCAATTGCGCGATGTCGCGGTGGCACTCCTCTTCTCGAAGACAGTCGAGTGTTCTTGTGCCGTGCGCACTGTCCCTTTCTTCGGCATGTCCCACGGCTTAAGAGACCCAGCGATGCGTGGCTGTGAATAACGTCGCGAATAAATCTCACACGTTGTCAGATCGACTGTGACTAAAGACATCGATCCTTGACGAAAAGCGATGGGGTGGCATCGATTGCTTCGAGTTTGAAAGTCCGCGCAGATTGAGATTTCTCCTTGACGCATCGCCTATCAAAGCTCTTGTTGGCGTCAGGATTTATGAGTCTAGATATAAAAGTACGCCATGATGGATAAATAATACACCGTGAATAGTGGTGGGTAAATAACAGAGAATACTCGTACAAATTTTCATAAGAAAATTGATGTTAAATTATATAAGAGTAATGTTGTCTTTCACTTAT
>NNCF01127130.1:130222-178150 GCA_002313205.1 Laupala kohalensis | reverse complement strand
TTCAACTTACATATGTGAGAAAGTACAAACCTGAACACTCTTATGATGCATGCGTATATTGATTCAAAGTTGTGTTGAACTTATTAAAATATTATCTCTTGCTATGTTCATCTATTTGTGGGTCATGCGGTTATAGCCTGTGTGCGGCATTCAGTGCTATCCTCCAACTCTGATCTACCGAACTGAGGCCCATCAGCACTGTGCGGTACAGGCTGTCTTCATGCTACGACGCAACCACGTGGTGGGGGATATAATGTGGGAATGAATTATCTATAGTTTTTATTTATATTTTTTTATTATATTTAATATTGTGTCGTATTTTGAAGTGAATATGTTTGACTCTACTTGTGTATTCATAACTTTGTTAATTTTAATGTTAATTGATTCTGCTATGATTCTTTTTTGTTTATTATGTGCATTATCCACAATTGTTGTATTTTCAAAGTCCATCTTATGGCCTGTTTTTCCTATATGTATATTTATACCACCCTCTTTATTTTTATTTATATTACTTTTGTGTTCACGTATTCGAGTCATTAGTTTACGTTTAGACTGTCCAATATAATTGAGGTCACAGTTTGTACATAGAATTTTATATATTTTATTGGTCATTTCATTTTTATCTGTTTTGTCTATGTGTGCTTTAGCAAAGGGGTTTTTGTTATTAATTGTGTGGATTGTCTTAATGTTGTATTCATTGCAGGTTTTTCTGATTTTTTTAGTTAGTTCTGGAACGAAGAGTGTCAGCAATCGTATTATTCGTGTTATTTTTGTTTTGGGACGCAGAATTTGTGTGTTTAATCTTCTGAAAGAATTGTTTTATTGTTTTGTCTATGAATTTTTTTGGGTAATCATTATTGTGAAGAATATCTCTTATTATGCTGATGTATTCTTTGTGGAATATATCATCACTAACATTGAGCATCCTATGTAGGGAGTTGTGTATGATAGCTACTTTCATGGTCTTAGGATGTGCAGAATTGTAGTTTAGTGTTGGGGTCATATGAGTTGAACATTTTATGGGTCATAGTAATCTGTTTTTCATTTGTGATAATGATATTATCATTTATATAATTTCACCATTTGTAATAATGAAATTATCATTTATATAATTTCACCTGTAATTTAGACAATATAGACCTGTCCAATCTTCTCATTGCTAATTCACAAAATAATCCACTCAGAACCCCACTTATCGGAGCTCCATGGGTTTGTTTGTAGATAGTATTGTTAAATATAAATTCAGTGGAATTTAAAATTAATTCTACTCCTTTTAATAGTGTGTTCACCGGTAGTATGACATATATGTTATAGACTGATATGTAATATTCTAGTGCATCTATTATATGTCTATGAGGGATTGATGGGTACATATTATTAACATCAAGCGAAAAAATTCTACCTGTTTTGTCAATGTTTGTTAGTGATAATACTTCTTTTAATTCTCTGCTATTATTCAATGTATATTGTTTCTCATAATTAAAAATTGGTTTTAAACACATCAGGACTAACTTCTAGAACATATATACTGGCCCGTCAATACTATTTATTATAATTCTCATGGGTCTGTTAATTTTGTGAATTTTCATGACACCATAAGCTTTGCTGATCTTGGCTACGGTGGTGTAAAATTTATTGTAAGTTTCTTTGTCTATATATTCCATTCTATGCCATAACTTCATCATCATCTGTACCTCACGTAATATTTTGTTGGTGTTATCTTTCTGTGTAGTTAGATAATGTGTATTGTTTTCAATAGTCTTTTACTTTTTTGTTGTACACCTCTTTATTTATCACAATTGTCTTCTTGCCTTTGTCTGCTTTAATTGCAATTAGGTGTGGGTTCATTTTAAAGAATTTTATTGTAGTGATTTTGTCTTTGTTCTATTTTTCCATGCATTTGGTTCTAGTTTGTGACATGTATTCAACCAGGATACGATTAATGTGTTCCCTAAATTCATTAACACAATAAACTTAAATATAGATTAATGAAGAAATATGAAACTAAATTTAAAAGATTATATCAAAAACAAACAGGAAATAGATTCACTAACAATGAAATTTTCAACAATCATAAATATGTGATAAACGTCTCTGAACATGACCTACCAATTGAAGTCAAAAACACTCTCAATTTAGGTAATAATTTCAATTATCTACCTATCAACAATGACAAAACCAAATTTGTTACCAATTTAATAAAGAATGTGGAATATAAAATTGATAAAATAGATCTACATGACAAAAATGAATCAGACAGGGTTTGAACCAGCGTCAGAAAATGATAAAAAAAGTGATGTCAGTCATTATTAAAAGACAACATAAATTCTTGCGGCTTGACCGGGTAGTTTTCATTCAACTGCTTCGCGCCAACGTTTCGATAACACACTTTGCCTTCAGGGCTTTGTAGTGTCTTCATTAGGGATTAGTTTCAGAATAAATTATTCATTATTTCAACACCAACAATCAACCAAATTAGTACATCAGCTTAGTCACAACCAGGGCCAGGAAACAAGATAGGGCGAAAATGTCTGAGGTTTAACGCTTCAAGTAGTTTGCGCATAACACTTACCAGACTGCGCTACCAGTCACCCGGCCACCTATATTTCGTCCAGCGCTCAATAGATGGCTGCAAGATCGTGTTCACCCATCTCCTATTGGCTGCTAGTGTTCTTTGTTCATTACATTCTGCGTGCGGTGCTGTGTGGAGCTCAGGCTGTGCCGTACCGTGTTATAAAGAACAGTTACAAAATGCCTCGTATATTTGCTTGTTGTGCACCGGGGTGCTTCCATGCAGTAGGCGGCAACCCGGAAATAACTTTCGTAGGCTTCCCTACCACACCAGAAAGGTAAGTAATTCTTGTTGTCTTAGCGCCACTACCCACATGGGCAGACGTACTTAGCTCAGTCGCTTTGCTGCGATTATTGTTGCTTATTTATTTATAAATATATTTGTTACATTCTCTTGTAGACGACAACTGGTTAGTCTTGGCCTAATGGGTGTGCGGATCGCACGAAGTATGAGAGTGTGGTCCGCACATTTTACCCCGGACGACTTCCATAGTATGTTAAATGAAAACGAATGTTACATGAAGTATTGTATAAAAATTTATTATCTATAATATCTAAGTAAAGTATTGATGAATGAAGTCTGTGTATGAAATGATGAACATAAATATAATATAATAATATTTTATTGAACCACATAGATCATAACAATGATGTATGGCGTGTCATAGTACTAACAACAATGGCAATAATATTTGCATATAAGAATAACAACAATGTAATCATTTTGATACATTTCATAATATTAATTTAAATTAGACTACGTAGAAATTAATATAAAATTAATATATTATTTTGTACTATAACGGAATATTAATATTTATTTAGGCTACTTTTATTAGATATCTATTGTACGAATTCTATTATTTTACTTTTATTTTATTAATTTATGTCGAGGTCTATATTTATGCTAAAACTGTATAAACTGTATTTTTGTGATCAATGAATTATAACAAACATTGCTGAGTTAAATTACAGTATTTGAATTGATTTTTACAATAAGTATGTTGACTGATAATATTGTATTCTTGTTGTGTTTTCCAGATGTTGTGATGATGACCTGAAGAGTGATCTCATTGATTTTCGCCAGTCTCTACTCGAGTAAATAAATATAACAAACTTAATAATACACCTGGATTGTATCAAAGAGTTACATTTTTGATTGAGCCACCTTTTTTGTTTTAATGTACACTTGAATTTTTACAAATTTCCTTTCCACTTTGTTTAATTACTACTTGAGTGTATTGTGACTTCTTTTGGTTTTCTGAAACTTTGTTATTTAATTTTACTTTCACATTGTTAGTTTACTACTTGAGCTATGGTATATTGTGGTGTTTGTAACTAGGTAATGTTCTTTTTAAACCATGAGACTGATAAATCTAGTCACGTTATCCTATGGATATATAAAAGGTTTTACAGTAAACTTTTCTTTAAAATTAACATTGGCATTGGTACAAATTTTGTGAATTTCTTATTGTGAAGTCAGTCTTCTCACAGATATTCTCAGGTTGACAGACCTCTCCCATTTCCTTGATGGATTGATATTCAGTTTGTAGAATGGAAAATTTCAGACTTTTTTTATATTGTATTTGTAAATGTGAAATGTAGTGTGCTATTGAATTGATTAACACCTTTCTCATTTGTTAAACAGAATGATATTCAACTTGTATAAATCAAAACTGTATGGTTTCTTCATAGATTATTGTAACTAGTTCATACTATGATATATCTATCGCTTTTGGTGACATGGTACTGGTGGATTGTCTTCATTTCTTTATCAATTATTTCTACTTGACCTTCATTAGATTTGTGGCATGTAATTCTCTCATGCAATGAGCAGAGGTATTTATACACCACTGTGGCTTAAAGCAAAACCAACATTCCATTGACAGCTTTCTATATAGCCTTTCTATGACAGCTTTTCTCATGTGACTTGTTTTAACAGTCTCATTTATTTATTAATGAAATGAATAGTTGGTGGATATAAATAAATGATTATCTTATTGCAAGTATACCCCATTTTTTTAATACTGGATTGTATATTTCCATTCATATGAGAATGTCCTGGAATCTTTATTATGAATAAATAGAATTAAGAGCAAGTATGTATTTTCTTTGTGTACATTTCCTGTCAATTGTCCTGTTTTCATTTTCTATTTCATATGTGTAGTAAAATATTTCAGTTATACATCCTGTTAACTATTCACAAATGTTAATTTTTGTAGGGAAAGTATTTTCAGCTAAATTATTGTGAAATTATGAAGCATGAGGTCGAGGGAGTGGGGGTTACAGTACCAGGTTGGGAGGGGGAGGGGAATCGGAACTGCCACGCGTCCTGTGGCCGGTTTTTGAACTTGGTAGTTTGCGTGTAACAATGTTAGGAGCGCTGAAAGCTGTTAATACGCCGTTAGTATGGGAGAGGGGCGTCTGGTTTATAGTCTGTGGTCACAACATTGTTTCAAAATGATCAACAACAACCGTCTGGGGTAAACGTTAAGACCTCATCAAGCCAAATGAATGATAACTTTGTCATATCTTTTCCTTATTTTTCTTCTCACACTTCGCCGTCAAGCGTCGAGTCCTCTCAGCCACCCTCAAAACTTGCTCCTGTCTGCCGCCATTACTTTCACCCCCCTGGAGCTCTTCCCTGTTCTCTCTGCTATCCTTCCAATGTGTTCTTCCCCTTGCAGTCTTTTTCTTGCTCCCTTCCCCTCAGTCTCACTTCCATTACCTATCTTGGCTTTCTTTTCTCATTCATCCTTGCCACATGTCCAAACCATCTCAGCTCATTCTCGGCCATCACACGTCTGGGATTTTCATGCAATGTTCTCTGATTTTCGAATTCCTAATTTTTTCTCTTCTTGTTTTCCCTACAACTCTTTTTCTTTCTATTTCTTTCTTTCTTTCTTTTTTTCTTTCTCCAATATCAATTTGTTCATATTTTGTCACACATTCTTATACTGATTAATTTTCTAAAGATACAAAATTAGTGATAATCTTCTTAAGTTAAACATAATTGATATTTAATATCATACATGTGAGTATCTCTTACAAAAATTTAATCGTTTTAAATTTTAATTTTCTTCTAAAGTTGGTTTTTAACAAATTTTTATATGTACAAGGTGCTAGAAACATAATGTCGGGATTTTAATGTGACGTTACGAAAACCTGGTTAAGATGACTAAATAGTATTGTATTAAAATTTATTAATACCTTTATTAGACAAATTTTAGTTTATCCTTCCGTATATTTTGGTAAGAGATCCATTTGTAGGTCTGCAGACGTTGCTACTGTACATCACAATGATCAACTAGTTTTTATGAATATATTACACCTCATGACTACAAAACATTAAATTATTTATATAACAAATATTACCATATTAATATTCATGTTGTTTCATATTCTGATGTGTTGGTATGTTTAATATTTCTTTCACCTGTAGAATATTCCACAACAAAGGTTTACTTTCAACATTTTCATGTGTGGTTTTCGTCCAACCTCACAAGTATCTTTTCTAATCGTAATGGCGCGCGCGAAATTTCTTCCTCACGCATTCACCGTCACACTTCTGTCAAACAGAACTTACGATATTCTGATATAATACAGTTATAAAATTATTTTCGTAAATGTACTCTTGCTGTATTGATTTTTTTAATAATCTGGGTAATCGATAACCATGAATTTATGCTACCGTATATAGGTCGAATCATCTACAAGCATTTGTACAGCCCCAGGAAACTGAAGTGCGCCTTCAAAGTTATCGCCTTTCTGTAAACTCCCTATTTTATTACGTTCACAAACAAAGTGATGTTTTTGGAATTTGTTTTTCATGTAATATGTATCCTGAGAGGAAGATGTATAGAAAGTTTTGTATTAGAATGTCTCTGTCAGGCAGAGGTGTGTTTATACGAATCGGGTCTTTTCTCAGGTATTCACTGACTCTTGTAAGACCATTTTATGAAAATCATTTTTGTGATATTATCAGTTGCTACTCAGCGTATTAACAAATTCACAAAATATCAATAACCAAAAACATAAGTTTGATTCACGTGTTTGGGTAATGCTTCCTAAGTATATAACTAAATTTACTTTGTTTCAATATGTTTGAGAATGGTAATTTGTATTGTATTTCAATTAATTTTCTTTGATAAGTGAAGATAAAACACGGCCACTAATTACAGACACAGTATTTAATTATTAAAATCTTTACATTCCACAAATTAAATATATAGTACTACTTGTTGATGAATGAGTTCGTTGACGCAGTTCTCGCGTCATTGCTCCGGGTTCCATGACGGGGAGTAATGGACACTCTGGTGAATTAATATCCACACGCATACATGATCAGAAATAATGATTAATTGTTATGGAGCAATAAAATCAGATCGACAAAGAAGTAGCCAACCGGAATATTTGCACTGAATGCTCTACCAAGTCTGTCACTTCGCAAGGATCCAGTTGAAATGAGTGTGACATTCAACGTTGTAGCACTCGCACCGGCATGAGCTTGTAACCTCTCTGTCGGTAGCCAAGTATTCTGTCCGCTTCCAGCGTCCAAACCAACGATACTCTTTGCGAACCACCCTCCTCTCTCAGTGTTACCTGAGACACGTAGTTCGCTGTCAGATAGTATCAGAACTTTCGATCTCTTGTGTTTACTCTGCCGCGAACCATCAGACCGCGCTGGCATTCTACACGGACTCAACACATCTCCTCTCGTGACGTGCGACGACTTTTAACACCATGGCGTTGCGATTTCTTTACAACTAAAATGTGCTATGAACTCGGATCAATTTCTTTCAGTAGGTGGGTGGCGATCTGGAACACTTACGGTCGGGTGGGGTATACTGTTACACCGAAAGAAACAGCGTTGACAGGTAATTAAAACTATTTGGAGATTATTCTCATCTGGTATATATACTCTATTATTTCACACCGTTTATGTTAAATTTATTAATAATAAAAAATTGGAGTATACTAATGTGAATGAGCATTTCGTGGCAAATGTTTAAACAATCAAATTTATTAGTCACAAAACTTATTATATTCTCTTGTTCTTGTAGTTATTTTGCAGTAAATCCCGTTATAAAAAAATAAAAACAAAATTTATCTTCTGCGTTATTAAATTTTATCCCTAAACTTGACATATTTTTTATAAATAAGCGACTCCAGCCCAAACAAAGGAGAGCGCGAAGACATCAGCAAAATCCTGCGCAGACACAATCAGTCCGTAATAGATTGTTAGGAAGGAGCAGAATGTTTCTGAAATAGCAATAATAAAATACGTGAGTGTTGTAACACCCTACCCGACCTTCAAAGAGTTGGTTAAGTCATTATCATATACTTCGGCTTATTGATGTATTCACTCCCCATGTCTTTCTTGCGGTTCTAGTGACGTTACGACAATGCTCCTCTTGAGAATGAGCTTCAGCAGCGTGTTTCTGAGCATCTACTCACAATGCCACGAGTTCAAAAGTAATTCTAATGGAATTTCAGTCCCTTGTAATGAGAGTCTCCGGTATTAGAAGATGAGTACTTTCCAGAAATAAATGATACCGTCAAAATATTTCGATAGAGAATCATATTATTTTTGGACAGATGCAAGATTAAAGCCTTTCTTGAATATGGGATATTTTTTTCGGATTAATCTTAATCAAACTCTAATTAATCTTAATCTTAATCAAAAACTACTTCTCTTACAACAGAAGTCAACAGAAGTAGGGTTTGACAAGGTGATGTAATTCACCGAGATGTTTTTTAGGTATTAATAATGATTTGAAGAACAATGTCTATTGTGTAACTGAATCAAGTTACCCTGATGAAGTTACCCCAATCAGTGTCGAAACGTTGGTGATATTAAAGAAAAAAAAATTGATTATCTATGATAATTTGGATCCGCATACCCTATTGCATAATTAATACATATGTAACTTGGCAAAATATTGGAGTAGCGCGACTCAGATAATACAGCGCTGATCTGTTGTCGGAACGACTGATTCAAACTTTAAGAAGGTCATGAATATATATACACACACACTTCAGCGTACACACTGATTTCCACACGTATTCCGTCTGCTGTGAGGACGGGGTCTAAACTTCTAATGATCATAAAACCAGGTAATAAAATATTACAATGCCCGAAGATGGTAACATTTCGTAAATCAACTTTATTCGTGAAATCTATTTCTTTTCGGTTCCCATTCTGACCGGATCTTTGTCTGTGTTTCCTCCTGGTGGAGACGGTTTCATATATACACCCACTATGCTCGGGTCTAGGTGTATCAGTCTCATTTTTAATATTATTATTATTAATTTCGAATTATTTTGAATTACGAGTTATTTTGGGTACAACAAATTGATAACAGTACTGTTTTTTGACAAAAAATTACGTTTATTTATATTTATTTCTTATATAATCATTCTTTTACAATCGACTGAAAATGAAATTTGTTATTAATTTTCTGTGCGTATAATAACCATCAAACAAGTATCGTTGTTATATTAAGGTGGTGGGCGCATTTCATGATTTTGCTTAAGGGTGCAGAAATATTAAATCCTCCACTACCTTTGGGTCCTTTGATTGTAATAGAAGCGACGTTCCCTTGCTTATTCTCATGTTCACGTTCTCATCCACAGCGTGTAAGATCTTTTTGACAACAAATTACTTATTACCCCGCTGCTAAAGTAAAATACTCGTCTTTCTCGAACAAGAGATAAGTGTCTTCCAGGAATAACCAGGTAACTTCCCTAAAAAAATGAGATAATCTGTTTTTTGCTAAGTTTCATTTAATTAGTCTAATAGATTCAAAAATATATATTCGACTCGAATCGAGTAGTGAAAATTCACGTACAAACCGGAAAAAGACAGTAATAACCAGTTATGCGTTGAATAGGAATAAGCGGGTAACTCCAATACGAATTTTCTATTTAAAAAAAGCAGGCCTTACACGCACACATATAAGTTCCAAACTTAAGAATTTCGATTAACAAGGTACATTAATAAACACTCGATTAGTTAAGGTAACAAGGTTACTATTTTTTCGTCATTTTTCATGGTAAAAAAACTTCTTTTTTTTTTAGTTTTCTTTGTATAAAATCATAGTTTTTCATTTTAGCTACGAAGTATAACAATACTACATTGTTAGAAAGTTAAATGTCAATGTTATAACAGAAAAACATTTCGGATATTTTGAAACGGCTGTAATTCGAAGAAGGAAAAGTAAACTTACCTGGTTATTGTTGATAGCCCCAGAAATAAATTTCATGAAAACTAATATATTATCCCTGAAATGACCTTGGGGTTTTTACGTGAATTTGGGGCTCTAAATCACTTATTCATTAATTCGTGAAAAGTCGTACTCTTTCAATAGTGCGCAACTGCGGTGAGCGCAACCGAAGTGAGCAACTGAGCAACTGCGGACGTCGCGCCGCGCCGCGCCGCGCGCCGTTTCGGCGGCAATCAGAGGACTCGCCGACAGGTCCACGATGGCTCGTCTCTTTCTCTCCCACACACAATGGTCCCGTTGGAGCGGAACGACGAGGAAACTAATCAGGAACACTTGTAGGGTAAATGTTACGAGGAGAATGCAGCTACCTGTGTTACCTGTCACAACGCAGGGTCTCGTCGAGCGTGCCTCAGTGCGGCCCAGAGTGCTAGGAGGTTGCGGCTCTCGCCACCGCCTCGTAGATGATGGTATATGCTAAAAGACACAATTCTAACACTAATTCATCAGGACGTGAATATATTCTTGCGAACATTATGAGTATGGGACTATTTTCTTCTTTAATAATAATAGTTATAATATAATTATGTGGCTGTTTTTGAAATGAATGATAAAAGTCGAGAATACAAATTAGAAGCGCTAATCCAGTGGATAATAAGTTAAAGCAAATAATGAATATTTATGTATTCCCAAATTGTTTAAACATGTATTTTAAAATTTTCCTATATTTATGAAAATGGGCTTAAAAATTATTGAAAATAAAATTTTCTAAACGTTCCCGATTAAACAAATTTTGGCGATTGACCTTTCACAATATCTACGATAATGTACAATTTTGGTCAATAACTACTAAACTTAACATGCAATTTTTTACACTTCTATCTCTTCTTGAAATAGTTTTGTGACCAACAGCGGTGGTCTAGTGGTAGCGTGTTCGCTTTCACGATCCCGTTGAGCGGTAGAGCGTGGGTTCAAATCCTGCTCGGCTAGGTGAGGTTTTCAGCTGGGGTTTCCCTCACCTACTCCAGACAAATGTCGGTTCGGTGCCATATGTTACCTGGAAATCCAATATCTCTCCTTCCCAATTTCCTTACCCAAGTCCAACGGTTCGATGGAAGAGCAGGTGCCATGGCCTGAACCTCGCCAAAATGCATAAAATAAATAAATAACAGTTAATGGAATTGTTAAATATTCAATATTGTGTATTAATTAAACATCTGGCGGCCGGTTGTTAATGACACGCCCAACACTGCACTGCCATAAAAAATCATTTTCCCTGCTACTGCACCCTGACTTTTATGATCCTTGAGTATAAGGGTCAACGTGCGCTGCGTCGCGCCGGTTAGTTCTAAGCTAGAAACCGAGCAGAGCACTGCGTTGCTCATTTTATTTCACACTCGTGTATTGTTGAGTTTTATCAATGAAATTAATATACTTTGAACTAATTTATTTATTCCCACATAAATAAATTAACAGGAATATTGGAGTATTGACGAAAGAATCACATTACGAATGGAGAAGGTCATTCTAGAAGACATAGTTTCGAAAACACTGCATCAATTTAATTTTCCTAAATTTTCTGATTGTTGGTATCGAATTCGTACGTTTAACACGGTTTAATAATATTCCTACGCAATCCATGTTTACATCATTTAGCAATTCATATGTCTATGGAGGGATAACTTACGATAGCACTGCATATCATGAAGGGATGTAATACGAGGAAGTCTCTTTCAATTTCTATTCGACATTAAAATGCCGAATATGCTTTCGAAATATTTTTGAAATCCGATTAGTCTTTTCTTTTTGTCTCAAATTGATCTGTCGATAACATTTTCTAATTTTTTTAAAATTTCGCAGCGTTTGTCGTAAGCTCCATTTCAGCCCTCTTTTTTCTGAATGAGGTTTCTAAAGCGTATCCAGGTGCCACCAAGACTTCCGTCTCAACAAAAGCCAAAATCTTTTTGAGGTCACCTTTACTCCCCGAAAAAGGTGTTTCCTAAAAAAAGGCATCCTATGATAGGTCTATGTGCCTTTGTGTACCTCTCCCTGGATTGATGGTACTAAAAACAGAGTCTACGTCCTAGTCGGTCCTTCCCCTATATTATTTCATTTTTTCGTCCTCCATTGGGCTGTGAGCGGTGGGTCTCGGGCCTCCATCGCCGTAATTGCAGAGTATTCTCATCTCACCGTCTTCATTGGAGGATGCGCCTTAGAATACCGCCATCTTGGCGTGGAGTAGACTGGTTGTCGCCTCTGTACCATGGAAAAGCGAGATCACTTAATGAGTTTTTACCGAGAATAAAATACGCGAGTGCTAATGTTCATTGAACTAAATCACAATTTGGTTGATTCTAATTGAATTCACACTCGCTAAGTGCAATTAAACTAGTTAATCATAGATGACAATTGATGCATTATAATAACTAACAAAAGTAACATAATACATCACCTTCCCGGGATAAATCATTGTTTCTAGTTAATTCCTGTACATTTTATTTTCCTCGGAAATTTGTTTTTGTCGAAATTAAGTTGTTGTTTTTCTCTTATGGGAATATCAACATTCTAACAACATCAAACACAGCAAATATCAGTCATTGCAACAAACAGAAACATATGTCATACAGAAACAGAACAGAAGGATATTTCAATGCTTCAAACACACATTATATATATTAGGAAACAGATTCCAAGATTCGCACCTTTCCGAGGCAATGGTTGACTCACTTCATATCCCAAGCTGAAGTTTCTCAGAATTAGTTTCTTTATTTAAAGATTACAGTTTGCTTGTTTGCAACCATCAGATAGTTGATAACGAAATTGAATGGTAATGACATAGTTTATTGCGGAGAGAAATCATCACAGAAAATGCAATGTCAATCATCATCTCTCTTGTTTATTATCGTTAATCATGCAAGTGAACCTCTCTTGAATGCTCTAGTATTTAAATATGATTTTAATTTTATTCTGGTTGCTTTGTAGAAATTCTAAGTAATTGTAAAATGTGGAAATAGTTTACAAATAATTGTTGATCATCTCAATAAACAATTATAATATTGTTAATTTACCATTAATTTATAACATGAATTAAATCATTGAGAAGTAAAGAAAAATATTTTAATGGCACTTAACTTTGAAGTTATATATTTGTGGTCAGAAGTCTCGACTCCCTCCAAAATACATTCGTGGCTCCTGACCTGTCTCCAATCCATCATCATTTTTTAGATAGTGTAAGCTATTTTAATGTGACAAGTATTCGGTGCCGAGAGAACATCAATACATAATCAATGTAAGCAGAGGTGGAGACCTTCATAATGGCATGTAATATGTATTAGACAATAAGTGCACTCATGCAAGACAAGCGCTTGGGAACGGATGACTTCCCTTCCGCGCAGCCTCTATTGGCCGCCCGACCGCCTCAGGAAGTGCAAAAAACCCACCGCTCGTGCATTGTCCCGACATGAATACATCACGCTTCATGACAATGCACTTTCCCGGGAAACATTACACATTTTCACAAAAGACTCGAAGGGATGAAGACGGAGTAGACTTAATGTATAACGTGTGCGATTGAAAAAATAACGGTCTCAAAGAAGTAGCTTGTAAAAAAGATAAACAAGGTCGCTTCCCATTCTGTAGTCGAGATTACCCGACAGCGAGTTTCCTGGGAAGAATGAGATCTAAAGGGCTATGAGATATAGGTGTGGTTGATTTGGAGACAAGGCTGGATTGGCTGGATTCCGTCAACGAGAATTTCTGAATTAGTTGCTAAAATAGTTCAAAATATACTCAAGTGATGTAACTTCACGAAACATTTTGCAATATGACTGCCTAACACAAATAGCCAACTTCTACGAATGCAAGTAATATCCGAATTAATATTAATAGCGACTATACGCTGTAAAAGATTCAAGTTAATAACACAACAAACTAAGGCACAAGCTAATATTCATTCCATGCGCTCGACTCAAAAAGAACAGAATAGCGCGACAAGAGCAAGTGAATTGAGTTGGTGGCCGACGTGAGCTCTAGATGCAAGTTGAAAGAAATGGGAATTACAACCAACGTAACGCGAGGTATACTTCTTATTACCCTTATGGACGAAGGCGAACTAAAAACGTTGGCTACACTGTGTCCTAGTACCAACATCAAGCAAGTTAGATTTGCAATAAATGAATAATTGATTGTCAAGAGAGCTGTTACGAACAGCCTTCGATCACGTTGCGTTGAGGACAATAAACTAATTTACAGCTTCTACTTTACGATAAACTAATAAGTACAGTGCGTTCTCGTTATTGTTTTTCTTTGTTAGGTTGCATTTTATGTGAGCAAAGTTACAGGACTTTGAGTATACGAGAAATTAAATTTTTATAACTAAAATTCTAAATAGTTCAATGGGAAGTGTATTTTATAATTCTCATTGTCGTCTGGATTAATTAGTTAACCCACGTGACAGTTAAGGTTTATAAACTCAAATCATATACTTTTGCTTTTGTTCTTAGTAAGCAATGATGCACTATCACATAAATATAGGATGTATACATATAATAAGATATATCGATTTATTGTTTTTAGAATTGCCACAAACACAATGGTATTTCTTCATTGAATTATTTAATTCAGATTTTGGCTAAAGAAATAGCGTAGAAAAAGATGTTCATCAGTAATTCAAAATTTTCTTTGTAAGAGCTGAGGCAAATGATATTAACAGATGTTTCCTTATATACATTTTTTTTTTGAAATTTCTTCCGAAAATTATTTTTAGTTAGAACCTTCTGAAGATTTTAAGATACTTGAAAATTGAGTTATAAATAATCTTAAGATCTAACTTACTTTAAGAGACAAGTCTTGAAACTTTGCATTTAAATATTAATCTATATTTTTATAGGTCTAACAAAAAAAAAGTAAAGTATTCCTAATTTTTTGAACTTTTTAAGTATTTCTAATTCAGAAAATATGGAGATTACATTTCAATTATCTTTCGACTATGTCATATGTTATTGGCGAAATTATCATGATTTCCATTACTATGTACTTCAACACAGTAATCATAAAATCAAATGTTAATGTAAGATATTAACTTCCGGTTTTCCTCTGACCACGCAAGTCACAGCACAACTTATACCTCCGCCTTATTATGTGACGGTAGAGTATTCTTCGCCATGATGCAGTCGATCGTTCTCTTCTTAAATCCTAGTTCCTATTTGTTTACTAGTTAGTTAATTGAAATCCATTTAATTCATTATGTACGATTATATTTTGATTATACGTTTAAAAAATAACAGCATATTCAGAGTATAGAAATTCAGTATTTCCAGTTTTATTCTTTATTATCAATTTTATACCATTTTTTGCCGTTCCCTTTTATGGGCTTTCATAATCCGCTTTAATAATATGGATTCGTTATGATGGCACTAAATAACTCTTACTCTTCTGAAGATAAATTTGTAATTCATCTACGAGAAAAAGTGGAAAAAAAACTCTCATTTGTTAATAAATTTTGTCTGCACAAATCAACACTAACATACAAATTTGTGAAAGTACCGAAAATACTTTGAAGATTGGTTAACTTCCAAGTAGTCTGTATTAATTGAGATATTTTTGAGAATCCACTCAGATAATATATATCCAAACAACGTGTCAGCGTAATATCAAGAACTTTCTGAGTGTATTTGTACTTGGTTATTCTCAATACATTGTAAGTGGAGAGAAAATTGTAATATAAAGTGCAGTCTGCATGATGTTATGAAAGCACGATTGTGCACTAAAATATTTTCGATTTTCGTAAGTTTCCGAAATGGATTCTCAAAAATATCTCAATTAATACANACCTCGAAAATACTTTGAAGATTGGTTAACTTCCAAGTAGTCTGTATTAATTGAGATATTTTTGAGAATCCACTCAGATAATATATATCCAAACAACGTATCAGCGTAATATCAAGAACTTTCTGAGTGTATTTGTACTTTGGTTATTCTCAATACATTGTAAGTGGAGAGAAAATTGTAATATAAAGTGCAGTCTGCATGATGTTATGAAAGCACGAATGTGCACTAAAATATTTTCGATTTTCGTAAGTTTCCGAAATGGATTCTCAAAAATATCTCAATTAATACAGACTACTTGGAAGTTAACCAATCTTCAAAGTCTTTTCGAGCTGCTTTCACAAATTTGTATGTTATCCAATCTTGCCTACAGAAGAAATAAGTGATTCCGCAGAAACGTAAAGCATTCTGTGCGCAGTTAAAAGATACGTCTGATGAAGGACCTTACGTTGAAGTCTGATGAAGGACGTGAATTAAATCAGATGAAGGACGTTATCTAGTCATATTCAAACCTTACTGACTGCACCTGTTTTTTCTAACCGCGTTCAAGGTTATGTTTTTAATCTTCAAAAATTCGATAATGTCGCCGAAGGTTACGAAGGAAATTTTGCCTTGATTTTTTTATATGATATTTTTATCATCGTATGTTAACCTCTTAAAATATTACGTGATATTCATTGTTGTCTATTGATCTTTACCATTAAAGACATAATATCCATCACTAGCGAAAACGTTTTGACAAACGAGTTACAAATTTGTTTTGATAAAAAAAGCTCATCCAATTCCTATTGGCGTATTTAATGCATCGAATTGTAATGAAGAAATAATATCGGGTAAATAAAGCTAATTTTATAATATTTAGTTCAAGTATAAATATCAAAAATCTATATATAAATATCAGTTCGAGCGTTTTTTATAAGAATTATTGAGTTTTGCGATTAGACTGGAAATTAAAACAAATTATTATTTTACTTCATTAACAACGGAGTGACGAACGGTTTTCTTATTGTCCTTCACGACTTATTTTTAAATCTGTCCTCAAGATGTCTGTGCAATCATTCTTACCGATAAAATCATCACAAGTCCATTAAAATTACGACCTCAACGTTCTTCCAATCCCTGCCGGAGTAGACAACTAAGAGACATAGTGGTCACTATGTCTAGTATCATGATATTTTCATTACAGGTAAGGAGTATTACATGAAACGTGTAAATATTGAGTTGAAGAAGAAAAAGAGAAAACGAAATATGCGTTCTAATTGTAGTCGAGACCGATAAATCAATAGATCATTTTTATTGCCAAAAAAGCAGTAGCATACTGCATGTAATCACGTGAGGTGCAATAAACAAAGTTATTCGGAAACAAGCAAGGGACGTTCCCATCAATTTCGATCAAGGTCCCAAGAGTAATGGCGTATTAAATATTTATAAAACAAAGTTATTTAAGTTAGAATTCGTGCTGTCATCAATTTATTATTTCCAAAATAAAAAGTTGGTATTAAATGCAAGATTATTTTNATGCAAGATTTTTTTTTTTTTATACTCCACAAAACACACTAGTCCTTATTATATGGTGACTAATTTTTATTGATTAATTAATATTTTTCTTGTCTTGATTAATTAATATTTTTCTCTTTGTTAGCTGAATCTAAAGTTCCCATGATATACTTCAAAATCTAGACACGCAACCTTTTACCATTGACCGCAACCACTTCACCAACTCAGCACAGATTCGATGCGCTTTGAGAGGAAACCGAAGAAAAGTTGATGCAAAACAAAGGTACTGCAGAATAAGTTTCTCTCTTCCCGGTATGTTTTTTGTAACGTAAAATGTGAGAAGAGTGATCCAAGTTGAAAGGCGCGTCTCCAGAATAAATGATTCATCGTCTATAAATAAAATGTATTGTCATATTTGAGAAAATCTTTAGTTACCAAGCAATTTATTCTGATACATTTTAGGACTTGTTCTTTTGTGATGTGTTCAGTGTTATGTAAAGACTTTTGGATAATGTAACCTACTAAAACGTACTTTAATTTATAAGCGACATATTGTGTTTTATTAATCGATGTAAATTCAAATTTAGTATTAACTCTACATTTACAATTACAAAATAAATAATTTTAGAACGTTTAATTAAAAGAAATGGATCTGCGTTTACCGAATCAATCAATTCGATTGCTATTTCTATCCTAAGTACGTACACGTATGCTCCACAAGATCCATCTGAGTTAAAGTGATGCCGCCCTTGAATCTGTGAAAAGCTCAGAATAATTCTCACCCACCTCGTCTCATCCGAATTCCCGCAGACTCTGCCAACAAACCTTTCGGTTTATTGTCACGATATTGGTCGCGGTTTATTAATCTAATAGAGCGCATCGGCAAAGGCGTCCTAACAATTTCCCTCTTGTTCGCGCTGTCTTTGTGGCCCCGCTCGCACTGCGCTCGCCAGCCAGCGTCATTAGGAACGCGGGATTCCATCGCTGCGTCCCGTGTCCCGCAGGGCGTGAGACGCGCAGAAGGGAAGTGCGGGGGAGAGAGAGAGAGAGACTCATTCATTAGGAAATGACTTGTGTCGGCCGGCCGCGCAGAGCGACGGTTCCCCGCGGTCTGGTCGCGGCGGTGGCGCGTTGCGGGCAGTGGCGGAGCGCGGAGCACGGTAGCACGTGAATCAGCGGGGAGCATGGGATTCCCCCCCTGCGGTGCTGCCATCAGGCGGGCGAGCGAGGTAGCTCTGAAGGCGCGAGCTCTGTGTTTTGATGGGTGGTGCTGAGATAGCAGAGGTGTTTTAGAGGGAAGAAGGGAGGGAAGGAAGTGGCAGATGGAGAGAGATGTGGGGGAGGAGGAATGCGATTGGACGCGCTTCATGGTGGCCACGCAGTGAGGCAGGGAAATTGTCAGAGAAGCGTGGGGGAGAATGTCGGTTGTGGTTTTGGACGAAAAGTGAGACAGAAAAATTGAGAGAAAATGTTGAGAGTTGTGTGTAAGGAGAGAGAAAGAAACAGGGTTGGAGAATGTGAAGCACAGAGTGAAAAGGGAGTAAATTTAAAATAATGTTAATCAGAAAAATATAAGTGAGGTCCCCTAAAAAATGATCTTGCTATTATCATGTCTTGTTCTCTCGAATTGAGGTAAAAGAGATAAAGAATCACTAACAATGCTGAAGAAAGAAAGAAGAAGAAAAAAAAAAAGAAATCTGTATTTCCAGCAAACAACTTTTCCCTAACAACTATCCAAAAATCATATAAACTGGTAGTACAGCAGATACGACATTTGGGACACGTCATAAATGACTTACCGTTACTCAAATTAATAAATTCAAAATACTTTTCGGGGAAATTTATTGAATTTCTGAACTCATTAGCAAGAAAAATTTCCAGACATTCGCTGAAATTTGTTTTTTATTTTATGATAAAATGTTAATTATCTTCTCAATTCTTTTTCTCTGGAGTTTTACCAAGTATTTTGCCACGTGTCCTCCTATTTCTATTTTAAATTTACCTTTTTATCCGTAAAAATGTATTTTTATATTTGAGCACGTATTAGCATTACTTTTATACACGTACTAATTCTTACAAATATCATAAGCGTGAAAGTTCTCTCATCTGTTTGCCAGGACTAGACATCTAAGTTACCGAACTCATCTTCATGAAATTCGTCTAAGAGGTAGCTTGGGACCCATGGAGATGACCGAAATATATGTGAATAAAAAATTTAATATTATGTATGCTCTACATTATTTTTGGCTGTAATTCGAGAACTGACAACCAATGTAAATATTGAGCGGTGGATTAAAAGGAAATACAACCTGTATACCACCTGTAAAAACGAAGAAATCATAAAATAATAATAATTATTATATTTATTAATATTATGAACATTCCATGCATGTTTATTGAATGGTTTACTCCAAGATCGCATTCGCAGGAAACGGGCCAGGGAGGTTCGCTACAAGAAATTGGTTAAGTCTATATCAGTCCGTATATCATGTTTTATACGTTGTGAGTGTACTAAGTAAGTCCTAATTACGTATTACTCCGCACTATGAATAAATAGTAGGCACTATGCACCAATTGTACCAAACAAGCATGAGTTCATTTTCAGTTAATATCAATAGAAAACGTAAGAGAGAATAATTGAGCAAGTTAAACCGTGAGTATTCAACTGGTAAAGAAATAATTTGCTTAACATGTATACGTAAAAAATTTGCGTAGTGTTTTTGTTTGGTTTATGTTGACACTTTAATCAATAAAACTTTTAACCCCGAAACTTTTATGAAAACGACACAGGACGTTGTAAGTTACGAAATAGTTATTGAGGCAAATTAACTTTTCACACCAATTTCTTGTCCAGTACTCTTAATAACAATGGGTAAAAATAAAGTTATGGGAAAATAAGTATTTGAATTAATGAATTATAAAACGGACTAGCATGTTTACTTATATGAATTTCATTATTTATTTTCAAATTGTAATTTTATACTTTTGGTCAATTCTCTGCTTCAACCGGACATTTGAGGATGCGAATGTCATTCCTTTAGTTAGTATAATAGTCACGATATTTAAAATAAACACTATGTGAAATTGTGTTCCATTTCAAATATGGTGGCATTATATAGAATGTTATCCCAATAACGATATGATCCCGATATGATACATCTTTCTCAATTTACTCTAGAAAACATTATATATTGGTTTTATTCATCATTTTTGTAGTGTCACTAATTGTCTTTCTAATTCTAAGATTAACGTAAGACTTGTCTGGCGAAATAAAATTCTCCTTGAAATGATGACGGTACACTGAACATTTAGGAGTTACTTTATGAGAATAAAGGAAGAGTACGATAAAACGTGTGGCTGTGGAGCAGGGTGGGGGAAACCTAAAAATGTTCTATGGGAATGTGAGAAGTAGGAATAGGAAAGAGGATGGTTCATGAAATGTTACCGAACGATAGATGAGTTTGTTAACAGCAGAAATTAATAGAAATAAAGGAAAAGTATTTTCCGCTAGAGTAGAATGACAATAGAATCGTCTCAGTACGAAATGAATGGTTGGGTCGAGGATAGGAAAACGGTGGATAATCTAGGATAGGGGGAAAGAAGAGACAGAAAGATTGGAAGAAGGGCGGAGGGAAGGACGAGGAAAGACGGAAACGAGCTTATAGAAAATGCAGAGCTCGCATTCTCGGAGAGGGTACGCGCAAAGCTGAGAAAACCCTGCACCTGAGAAAGAGGACTGCCGTGACAAAGAGCCTTGCAATGAGACTGAAAATAAGGCGATAAACTGATCAGACTAAAATATATGATAAACAAAACCTGACCAACCCTGGAGGAGATGAATTTGGAAAGTCTCTGCGCTTGGCGAAAAATTAAAAAGAGTCCATAAAAAAATAGCAAAATCGAATTTTGAAATTTTCGCAGCGTGATACACTGCATAACGGATGTGCCGAATTCCGAAAGTCTTGACATATCCGTATCGGAGGAAGTTCTTGAGAGAAGGTGCGATAATATGTGATCGCGATACTCTAGATTTAATCACAAGGGAATACGAGAATTAATACTGTTATTGTAAAAGAAAGTAGTTTATACGCCGGAAAATAGGTTTATCCAGGTACCGGGGTAAGGGATAAACCTATTGAAAAAAAATATTAGACCGTGATGTTGACGAGGAATCAAACATACTTTAGAAAAAATTTCTTTTCTTTTTCAGTAATATCTTTTTAGTCGTTATTTCCTTTTATCGGAAGTGGATTATGGAAAGCGACCTCGTACTATGGCTGAGGAATGATGAGGGTGTTGGATGCCCTTTCATGCATCTCCCCGAGGCGGGTGACTTATGAATGAAATGAGAAGTGAGTCAAAGTCAGGAAATGAGAAGCCTCACAAAACCTGCCGCAAACCCGCGTTGTCCACCACCGCAAATTCTACTAGGATCAGATGGTTTGGATCAGCGTCACCAGACTACGCCAGGGGTTTCATTAATATTACCCTAAAATATTGTAGCTAACATTCTCGCTTTGTCATCCTCTTCTATGTTATTCAAGTCCTCACTAGTCGTCTTCGTTACAAAAACCGCTTCTTCGTAATCGCATTCTCAAACTATCTCCGCAGTGATGTATTGTCGCGTAATTTGAGCATGTCCTCAACCGGGAATCGGAGAGCGCAATGCGCTCTGTTTGAAATCATTAACGGTAGCAGCTTTATTCCATTATACCATATAATGCAGCATTGCTCCCTGTAATTCATCGTAACACGACGTTAGACATATCTCTAATTAGAGAGATGATTCTTCCTTTTTTCGAAGCCAACAATACGTCTTCTCTCTGCGGGACGCGTCTTTAGAAATGGTATTTCGTGTTTCTTTTTTCTTTCTCTGTCTCATCGTGTCGGTCGGAACAAAAACGAAGCATTGGAGAGATACGAGGCCACGTTTGAAGAATTCGATGTTTTGAAGACAAGTGATTTTTATGATGCGCAGTTTTCTGTTCGGTAAAACATTTCAGATTAATCCTGACACGGGTTTTTCTCCGGATTTCCTTCGGGTAGAGACGGGTTGAAACGTGCAAGTATATGCAAATGGAAGGTAGCCCACTTGCTCATATACGCGAAACTTCGGTAACCTTCGTTGACCGATATTACTATTTTTCCTTGGTCTCATTTGATTTGCATTTCCGTTGCTAGAAGAGGATAGATTTTAATGTAATGATGCTTCCCCTAATTTTTTATGTGCAGGGTCTGTATGCTTTTGTCTAGGGGCGGTGGTGTATCGTAATAATTAATATTTTTAATTCATTTTAATAGTTACGATTTATAAACAATATTTTCCGAATAATCTATTGTTTGATAATAATACGTACTTAGGAACTAACTTTTGTGTAAACTTGTTTGTTCGGGACAAACCGCGTTTCAGTAATCATAACTACAAAGTTTCGGCCATCTTCCTGTGGCCTTTTTCAGGGCAATGTTAGAGTCGTATGGCCTAGGTCTCTGACGACTCTGTCATTGTCCCGAAGAAAGCCGCAGCATGTTGATAGAAATGTTGGTAGTCATGTCCACTGAGACGCGAATTGTCCCGGATAAAAAAAGTTTACGTTGACTCCGGCTGCGGAAGCCTACGTTTGTTTTATTAAATACATATTTGTGGGTATTCAGTTGATATAATACGTAGCTGACTATTTTTACTCTTTTCTTAGGTATGAACTGAAAATTTCAATCCGCCTCTGCCTTAGGACCCTTGATCGTAATTGATGGTATGGCCTCTTCCTTTTTGATTAGTTTATTGTCCTCCGCGTTGTCATACGTACGAGTTGTTTGTAACGGCTTTTTTGAAAATAAATGTATTATTAGATTAAAAGGGTTTTTGAACTCAAATATTCAAGTCGAGATTCTACATGGGTTATGGTTTCCATCACTTCCCCGGGAACTATCCAATAAGACAAACCTACCATTCTTACTTGCTATTTAAATTTATTTTGTGATAATTTGACCACGTATTAGTTCTGTTTTTATTGATTCCTTCTTAATCATCAATCATTGTGCTTTGTGTGACAACTGTGTTTGTAAAGAAATTGTGACGATGGGATTAATTACTTAATGATAAATTTCTTCCTCACTTTCCCCCTTCTCCTTTTCCTAAGTTCTTTTGATAATAATGGAATTAATATAGAATAATGACGGAATGAAATAAATAAAGGATAATCTCACATTTACAAACATTTAAGTCTCAGACATCTCAGACAAAAACAACAAAATATTACAATTCAGTGAAATATCGGTAATTAAAGTGTCTTTAATTCGAAATTCTCGGTAATTCGAATGTTGTACTTGGTTCCTTCATTTTCCTTAACAAACTCACGTTAAATCAAAACATTTAATTCGAAATTGGCAGGTAAGATTTCTGAGTAAATTGAAATTTAGACCGGACGATATTTAATTTTTCTCTTGATATGAGACACATTTATGTGTCCTTTGAAATATATAATAACAACAGATCAAAAAATAGATTTACTGCTGTATTCAAGGTGTTGTATTTTTAATTAATAATGTCACAAAAGAGGTTTACAACTGTATTTAGACAGTTTATCCTGTAATGTGTTTAATCTGTGACAGTACTATTGTACGGATTCGTATTGTCGAATAGGAAACAGATTCCAAGATTCGCACCTTTCCGAGGCAATGGTTGACTCACTTCATATCTCAAGCTGAAGTTTCTCAGTATTTGTTTCTTTATTTAAAGACTACAGTTTGTTCGTCTGCAACCATCAGATAACGGAATTGAACAATGAAATAGTTTATAGTGGAGAGAAAATATCACAAATAATACAAAGTTTGTGTAAGCAATGTCAATTGTAACTACTATGAATTATACAGATACGAAAACAATTGCCAAGATTATTATTAGTTATACTCATAACAAAGACATTATATAAATTAATAAGTAAACTTTGTAAAAAAAAATTGTTAACTGCAGTTGACCACGTGGGGTACAATTAAGTTACTCTCCGGACCATCCCATCAATTCCGATCGAGGGCCCTACGGCAATGGCAGATTGAATATTTATTAGAAAAATTCATTAATAAATATGCAATGTTATCCATTTACTATTCCAAAATGAATCGTATATACAACGTGCAGGAAAAAGAGAGAAAAACCAGGACCGGGATGGGGCTACAGAGATAATGCACACAACCATGGTAAGGCCAACTGTTATAAATAAAAAAGGTTAAAAATAAAAACTGGTAAAATAAAAAACAACAACTCGCTAACAAATGCTTAAAAAAGTAATTTATTAACATTAAAAAACTACAGACAGATTTACAAAATTAGAAATTGATTTAATTATTCCTTAATAACATAAAAGCATTGACATTTTAAAAGGAATAGTACAGTTCTAAATGTGGAACGATCTAAACTATACATTGAGACAGGCAACTTAATAAATAACTTAATTTGGCTAGAGACATACAAGAAAGACTGCGAGAAACATACTAGGACGACGAGAAAAACAGTCTAAAATATATGACGGATTTTTATATAGAAATCATTTCCAAACAGTATGAAGTGTACTAAAGAATTACAGAGCAGTTACAACCGAATTTTCATAGCTATTGAAGATTCATTGAAATCATTCAGTGCTTCGATGCAATATTTGTGGTCGGGGAGAAGGATGTGATGTAAATGATGCAATTGGAAATGCCAATTTATCAACGACACCCTTTTATTCTCCTCGTATACAACTGCCTAAAGACAAAATATAATTTGCTTCAAAATATTTGGACCTTGGATAGCATATTGCCATAATTCTTTCACCAATGACTGCAGGAGGGAATACCAACCAGAGAGCAGATTAATCACTGACACAGTGCATGCCTCGGTGTCTGCAGGGTTGAAAAGCGCTGTAATCAGTGGTGACAACGGCACCCCACTTTTGGAATGTAGGACATGGAAAGGACTGGACGACAGTGGCGGGAGCACTATTGTTGAAAGGTCGGGGTGTCGCCTTTGAAACGAATTTCGTTTTTTTTTCCTTCTTTAAGCGACGCCCCGCAGTTATTAAGACACGTCTAATAAAACACCCTATTCGTGCGACCGACATCTCTCGAGCTGATGCATTACATATATTTTTTTTATATCCTTGATAATATGGTCGAATTTATTATCATAAAGAATGGAGTCGGTTGTGAGATTTTCGTGTTGGGGACGGGGGAAGCTTTGTGACGAGGATGAGGAGGGAATGTAGGTGTGTGAGGGCAGTGAGGATACACGGGGTGAAGGGTGTGACAACCCCCGACTGCGTCCACAGATTGGTTCTCATTCATGAGTGCAGTTGAGGAACGCGAATGCGAGGGAAAGTAGCATGTCAAGTGAATAGGAGCAGAAGAAGAGAATTTGGGTGATAATGGTATTGACAGCACAATGACAGCCATACAAATACGATCGAAAATTTTTATTTAAATAAAAGATTTGGAAGTTAGTTGATAAGATGATTAATGTAGAACGAATACATATTCACAAATTCCTCGTTTTTGGAAGATCTTTTCTTTTTTTTTCCCCCGTTACTAGTAAGCGCAGTTTCAGATGTCTCGTAACTGCTTCGTCACTGCCGTCGAATTCAAAAGTATAGTTCTTTAAGTTTAGAGGTCAGCTGAAACCAAAACGCATGACTTACAGAAATCGAAGTTACATCTTAAATTTTCCTGTTTCATTCTTCGTTCGTTGATGTATAAATATTTTTATAATAATATTTATTTTTTTGTGTAAAAAACAAACGAGTACAGATTTTTTCATGTTTTACGGGGATCGGCCAAGTTTGAAGTTTTGTATAAAAATACTGTCTGTCTCACAGTCGACGCATGTGTTTTTCAGTATGAGTGTGAATGTAAAATCGGAAACTTCAGAATATCAACGTATTACCATAGTCTACGAAATCTCGCATAAGTTTATTTGTCGTTAGTCTCTTGATACAGAATAGTTTATCATCACGTAGTGTATCTGTAACGAAAACTAACAGACAATGAGGAATATCATTTCATTAAAAAAAAATTTTAATAAAAATTAATTTTTGATTTTCTTATTCAGTATTTTATCCATTTGTAAATGTAGCTAAAACTTTCATCTTTACATATCCCTTTTATTTACTATATATTTTTTACAATGTAACCATTGAAAAATGTTTTTAAATATTGGAAGCAATAAACAATGATTTAAAAATTATACTAAATTATTGCTAATGTTTTCCGAATATGCATCGTAAAAAGTAATGTAAGAAAAAGGAAAGTGACAAAGTTTCAATCTTTGTTCTGATAAATTGTTCAGAGAAGAATATCATATCATGAATGTATGAATAGGTATCATAAATAATGTGTACATCCACGTTTCTAATTTAAATACAAAAAATGTGATTCTGCAGGACATTTCGTTTACTTAGCAGTAAGTTTCAGATTGTTAACCGAACTCGGAGTATGTAATTAGTCATTAAAACTAACTTCAAGAATCGTTCATGAAAGCATGCGGTACTTTAGTACTTCATTTAATCTTCGTAGATACCTCTATTTTAAATCAGTTAATCCGTAAATGTTACAGATGCTTAATTCGTTCTGAATCATTAAAAACTATTTATTCCAGCTTACTACTCCAACTTCTGAAATCACGTGCTTTGGAATTTTTAGTTCGCTACGATGGAACTATTTACGTCCATCATTTTTATCTTATGAAATTACTAGCAGAACTACCTGGCGTTCTTCGGAATTTGAATAGAAACTTAAAACTATCATTATTTGACTTCAAAATTTTAAAACAATTCACAAATAAGACATGAAAATTAAAAATAATATATTATTTCCATTGTTAAACAAACATACAAAAATTACATCAACATTTGGAGATAAATTGGTATTGTGTTTTGATATATTTTACCCTACAGATAGTATTAATACACCTGTCAACTCCTGGATTTTTTGGCTCATTTTGCTAGAGTTGCCGAAAGTTCCAAAATTACATTCTTAATACATATGTTGATTTCCATGTTTCTTTACTTTCGTCATGTTAAATTTTGAATCTTGTAAATTTCAAAAATTAAATGCCACAAAGAAAATCTGCCAAAATGCGCACGGTTTTCAACTATAGTATGCTAATATATACGTACTTATAAAACATTTATAAATCCACCCGGAAGTAAAGTACACAGAAAGCTTAATAAAAAAGCGCCTTGTTAAGACGTCTTAATTCTTTGGTCTTCATTTCACTTTTAGGTAATGTACTTGAAAAATAAATCAACCTTTATACTATTACTCTTCTTTGATTTGGTCACGTAGATTATACACTGAGTGGATTATCCGCCTCACGTAACGCAATTGAACTCTGGAGGACACATTAGTAAGCTGCATTGTCAACAGTTACGCGATTGAAGACTCACATCTACTGATTAGCCGACTATTTTAATTGTTTTTCTGTTCTTGTAATTAATCAGTATTATCCTAACTTTCCATTTTACTTGTAATAACCCTTGAGAAGAGTTCTTTGAAATTTCAAATAATTTTATCTTTCCGATTCTCATGCCACAGACAATCGATAGAATACACTTTTATTAATATAGATTAAATTTAACGTTTTTTGGAAGACAAATTACTATATTTTACTGCACGGAGTTTTAGCCAGGATTTTGGTTTTTATCAGGAGATAACATGAATAATACAATATGCTAGAATGTAATTACATAATATTTTATTGTTTTTATTTTCTCTCTTGTTGCATATTATGCAATTTTATTCATGGCTTGTTACTACAATACTGTACAATAGAGGTAAACACTTCATGAAGATCAGATTCCGAATGAAACGTTGCGTAGTAAAATATAGTAGTTTATTATATGTCATTAAATTTCATAATTTAACCAGCTAAGTATTTGTAAGCATATTCCAGCAAAAACATATTAATCTTAGGCTATATTACAAGTAAAATGAAGTTTTCATTCGATAAAATCAGTAGTATTGGTTAGAGACTTTTTATTCATTTTGATTAAAGAAGACAATACTGTTTTTTTACCATCTTTCATTTTCTACCACAACAATGACTGACCTGAAATCAGTTGATATAATAAGGACGCGAACATCATTTTACTTTCTCATATGCGTAGTATAGAGAAAGTATTGTAATCGTGAAAGAATTCGAAAGCCAGATTTCGACAGCATTGTCTGTCTTGGCGATCCCTGATTCTGAAAGAATAGTTTTGGCATAACATTCGTACGTCTGTGCGCAACGATTCTGAATAAATGGATGAACCAATTTAATTCGCATTTCGTATTTACGGTAAAATTTAATTGTTGTAGATGCACTTGCTCATTTTATTTTATTTTAAAGGGTACTTCACATGAAGGTCAAAGTACTCTTTTGAATGTTTCTCAAAAACGGCTGCAACGATTTTTCTTAAATATTCTGTACGTAAAGTACAATTAGTATTATATCCGCATTACCGGCATTTCGCTTGAAAGTTTGGTATAGAAGCAGTAAAATAATTTATGTCTGCTACACTTACACGTTAGGTTACTGTTTCAAGAAGTTTGAATAATATTTAGCAGTATAATATGGACCAAGCTGAAGTAGAATACACTTTTCGTAAACTGAAATGAAAGATATAATGATAAAATAATTACGAAAACAACAAACGCACTGCAGATACGAAAATACATCAATTTATGTCTACTACGAATTACATTTACATAACACTTTTACGATATTTACGAGACTGATATGTCGCTATGTGTTTTGAAATAATATTTTGAAATTTAGTTTTCAAATAAAATATAGTAGTAAGTTCATCTAGCGATTTTGAACATGAATAGAGCACTAGAAGACGACCAAAACATAGAGGGCGACGGCAGAAACGACCCTTTCACTATATATTTTTTTCTTATTCTATACTGCAGACGGAGAAATGTAAATGAGAAAGTATATGCAATGGTTTTCTCTAGTTTTCCTACCGACGCGGAATAATTTTTATTCTATAAAATTGTGTCCTAAATAGTTTCATCCACACAATAAAATTTTCTTTACCTTCTCAATATTCCAATCATTGATTATTTGTAACTATTTTTGAGTTAATTATATCATTATACAATTTCTTGTCGCATTTCATACTGTCAATGCATACACCTTACACGTACACGAAGAAATGTATTTACTTGTAATACTATCTGACAATTTCTCAAAGTCTTTGTATGATGAAAACTGCCATCTTAAATTATAAATTCGATTACCTTGGTAGATATTTCGTATTTAGAGGTTTCTTAAAATATATTATAATTATAAGTGAGAGGTAGCTTGCGCAAAAGGCGTAAAAGCATGCGAAGAAATAATTTAGAAAATTAGCCATTTCCACCCCCCCCCCTCCTTTATCTGATGAGTCATGTAAATCTTTTACCGCAAAATTTCTTGTTGTAATAAATGTGTTAAGATTGCCAAAATAATTTTGAAACGTTTGTCTTAAATGTTTTTGGCCTTTACGTTTATCGTTCGAATTATCAACTCAAAATCAATGTTTTCTCTCGTGTGAAAGAAAAATTATCATATACAGTTCTTAGGTGTATAGAAAATTCTTGCATATTCTTCTCAAGCCCATTTCTTTACACTAAATTCGGTTTATTGTTAAGTTCCTGTTCTCTGTAGTTACATAACAAGTAACTCTTATTTCGTCACGTAACTGTGTTCCGTACGGAAATGCTGTTTACCAATCTGTTGGCAGAATTTACGGTTCAATAAATGAGTTTTCTTTAAATTTTGAATTTTAAGTAAATGAAAGTGGAGCGCGTTGTGTAAATGACTTCAGAATTTGCTGTCCACACGTAGGTTTCTGTTCCCAATTAATCGAAAGTCAATTCCCAAGTTTGGTTTCGATGCATCAATTTGTTCGTGAATTACCGAGGAACAAATTTATAAACATATACACATTGAACCTCATCATAAAATTTTTAAAACGGAGTTAATCCGTAAATATCTGGAGAGATATCGAATTTTTTATTCGATTATTACAATTTATACCTTCTCCCATATACTGTATAATTTGAAAGTAAAATATAAAGTGAAAACAAATATAACTCATGAAATTTTCGTTCTTCTTTACATTGTGGTACATTGTGCTAAATAATTCTCAAAAGTTAGAGTAAAATTTGGAAAATTATTTTGACAAAAAATATTTCAAGAAGACAAAAAGAACGTTTGATTTGAAAAATAAATGCAAGCTTCTCTAGTTTTGCAGAGAATATTCTACTCATTTTCCAAATGTTTAATGGGAGCAGCAAGTTTACTATCCTTTATATTTCTTCTGCCGAACAGATTAATTATTGTTTTTATTTGTTACGGTTCTTTCGTCATTGAAATTTATTAATATAGATGTTATTCACTACAGTCTCGATAGAGTAGATGTCTGAGCCCTAGTTCTGAATGTCTCCACTATGTAAGGTCCAGAGGCAAATGATGAAATCTGTGTGAGAAGAATTTTTCTAGTATTAACTGGTTAATCTTACGAATTCATATAGTATAAAGATCGTATAACGTATTAAGATCTAGGAGTGGTGTTAATTCAAAATTGAAATTTAATGATAATGTAGGATTGATAACAAATAAGTCAATGAAAATGCTTGGATTTTTTTAGAAAGATCACAATTGACTTTACAATCATAGTAGCTCTCAAAAACTTATTCTTCACTTTAATAAAACTAATTACAATGTATGCATCACCAATATGGTATCCGTACTATGGTGTAAATATTATTAAACTGGAAAGAATATAACACTATTTTTTTTTAATTTAACAGCTTGAGAATTTTATCTGCCCTCACCAAGCTTGTCTCATGACTACTCACAAATAGCAAATATTCTCCAATTGAGTTCTCTCGAATCATACAGAAACTTAAATGACGTTAAAATATTATATGACTTATTGAACAATAAATTAGTATGTGCAGAGTTATTGTCACTGATAACTTGGCATGTTGAACGAAAAAATCTGAGAAAAAAAAGTTATTTTATGTACCAAAATTGAAATTAAATTTGAGTTATAACGTGTGAAGTATGTGCAGATTGTTAAATGACTCCTATCTCGATGTTATATCGACTCCTAAAAGCACCTTCATAAATCAAGCAAAGATATATTTTCTGAAATAGTTATTGCATGAGACTGATAAATAAATTAGCTATTGCGTTTTGTATTTGCGGTATACAAATATTTATCGAACTTTGTAAATTGGGCGATTGCCTGTATGAAATATGAATAAATAAATAAACAAACATCACTTCTAAGAATACAAAATACTTTTAAAATAACATTAATGAACCGATGTAGAAATATCTTATTTGCAGTATTGACAATTATACCTAATTTATTTGGAATCACGCCTCCGATGTAATAATTATCTCTTTCATATCAGTTAAAACTAATTATATTTTAAACAAACCTTGTTCACATATAGCAAACTTTTTACATAGTATTCATGTTTTTTAAGCTTCCCATAGTATAATTTAGGAGCGCTTAATAGCCAATGACCATACGGTTTATTGCATTGTTCTCATCTTCATACACATTCAATCCTTACCAGAAAAAAGCAATAAAAAGAAGAAAAAATAGAAAATTTACTTTTTCATGTATACTGTTCTCCTAAAACAAATTGTATCAAATTGAAGCGAAATTTCGTTTCGACGGTACACAATACAATGATACTCTGCGTGATTTCTTAAATTTCAATTTTTTTATATTTTTTTTGTGGGGCTTTACGGTTCGCCGACATAGAGGTCATTGGAACCCTAAAATTCTGTACAGGTAGGGAAAATTCAGTTACGTACTACGGAGACCCAACATGACTCTCCCCGTGTGTGGGACTCGCCGAATGACTCAACCATACCCATTAAAAACCCTCCTGAATTACAACTCAAAACTCAAATATCTACACATCTCAAAACATTACACACATCATTACAAAAATTAAAATAAAATAAAAAAAGAAGAAAGAGGAAAATGAAAGATACCCTAGCTCCAATGGCGTTGGGATCGAAAAGAACAAGAGGTGACAAAGAAGGTCAGGAAAGAGAAAGGAAGGAGACTTACACAACTAAGTGGAAGTAATGTCAGACTCAGCTCGGGGCCTGGTGTTTGCCAAACATGTACTTACTAGATGTAAGTCCCCTGGGGGGGGGGGGCTTAACGAATTCTCTGTAATGATAGATCCGCTTATTTTTTATATTTCTGTCTTTAATCATTTGTTTAAAATTTTAGAACCTTTACATTGGTCAATAAATTATTGTGTTTCTGATGAGCTTATTCCTTGAAATCGTGCCACAATGTGCTACTATGCAGAATAATTACAATTGAACATGAATTATGTAGGGCTTTTTAAATAAATCATGAATTAAACATAAATATAATTAATTCAAAGTGCTCGACATTGCACGAGTTTAATAAGAGAATAAAGCAAAACAATCTTGAGTATATTACAGAAACAAATTTTATATCAATCAGCAGAATTTTTCTTCTCATATTATGTCATAATAAATAATGATATTAATATTCTTAAAAGATTTAGAAAGTGCTCTGCTTCTTTTCTGCTTTAAATTTGAGTAATGTAGGGAACGTATTGAGAATTATATTTTACCCAAAAATGCTACTTAATCCATTTTCAAACGACCTCACTACAAAAAAAAAAAAAAAAGGCAAAATTTGAGCATGAATTCAGCACGAAAATTATATGGTGTGCCAAAGCAGTTAAGCTTATTTTGAAGTTGGGAATTGTAGAAGAGTTAAATTTGTGAAACCATAGATAATACGTCACCCAATTCTGTTCAACACTGAGGGAATTAGCCACAAATCTACTGAGTAATACAATAGCTTAAATATTGTGTCAGTGAGTTTTATTGAGCTCTTCATAAGGGAAGAGAAAAGTCATTTGTAATTTATGATTTTTTTTCTGTGTGTTCTTGAATCGATCGATACTCTTCTACTATATGGACGCAAAAATAAAAATATTTTCTTAACAAATTGCAGACAAATTAATTAGAATATTTTTGAATGGTATTTAATGTGATACCAGAATATTTTGAACTTACATAATTTAAAATAAAATTTTATTTCATTGAGTTTATTAAATGCGCTCCGACCTGTTTGTTAACAACAGGGAGATGGGAATAGACAGAATGTTCAGGACTATAGCTTCACGTACAAATAGACAATAAATAATAAACACCACACTTGTCAGTTTATTAAGATTTATATGTTTGAAAATTCCTGTGTAAATAATACAGATTCTTCGTTTTCAAATCATTTTTTCGCGAGATTAAGACTAGATAAACATGTAAAAAACCTTTTAGTGGAACAGAATTCATTACAGTTCAAGTGATTATGATTTGAACACTTTAAGTAAGATAATAAATGTTAAGTAATATACATTTTAACAAACAAAATAGTTTAATTATTATTTAGTTTCATATTACTTTATACATCTATGTCATCATTGTAATATTCGTAATGAAATGTAATAAAATATTAAGCTATGTCTTTTTACATAAAAGACAAAATACTATTATCGTACTTCTAATTATTAATCTTAAGGATTTCAACAAATCTTATTAATTTATCTTATGAATTATTGTGAGGTTCACGCTTGGGATCATGTAATGTTCTTCCACATGATTTGAAAAAATAAATTGGGAAGGGAAGATGTTAAGTTTCAGGGCAATGGAAGTTATCGAACCGACTTGAGTGAAAAAGATCCGAGCTGTGTACTTCACCAAATACAGTCGAAAAAGGAATGAAACATGCACTTTCTCGCTCAGCAATACTGTGAAAGTAAAGCCGCCATCATTATCACCACCGCTGCCAATTTCTTCTTAGTATTCTGAAATTATTTCTTTAGTTGGTTTTGACTGCGTAATTCATATTCAGTGAAAAAAAACGTTATGTTATGGTCTGAATATTTATTATAAATAATAAATATCAAAATTGTTACACTTCGCCTTTCTCATTAGATATAAATTATTTTTATTTTAAATTTGAAAAGCAGTTTTCCTTTATATGTCCGGATTCAGTAATTTTGCATGTAGGAACTAACAATATCGAAAGACCACGTAATATCGATCACATGATGGGAGAGGTGTATGATCTGGTTTCTGCAGCTAAAAAGAAGTTCCCTCGTGCCAACATTGCGTTGATTGGTGTGTTGCGCCGTAAAGATGTGTCGTGGAGAAAAATGGGGGCCATAAATGATCGATTTGAATGGGTATGTAATGCACTCAACGTGACTTTCGTGGACGCCAATAGCTGGATCGATGAAATGCATTTTGGTCGAGACGGGTATAACTTGAATCGGCGTGGAGCGTCAAATCTTGGCAAAGCTGTTCACCCGTCTATCGAGTGCGAAGATGTTCTCATCCAACCCACTGGTATGAGATGGCAGAGCGGCTGGAAATGGAGAGAGCGTGAGAAATGACGGTGGCGAGGGAGGTGGTGTTGGCGGCGGCGATGGTGGTGAGGGACGGACGGACGACGGCGGGGCGACGCGGGACATCGTGGATGCAGAGGACGGCGACGGCGGAGTCTGAGGCGTCACCGGGGGAAGCAATGGCTGCGGTGTTGGTGGAAGGGGAGGCTGCGACGGCGGTGGAGGAGAAAACGGAATTCGTCGACCGGGTAACAAGGGTGACTCGTTAGTGTTGTTGCAGGTGAATNAACAAAAAGTTAAAGTTTTTCAATTTAGTTGATATTTATGAACCAGATATTATTATTGGTACGGAGTCATGGCTATCGGTGGACGTGAAAGATGCAGAAATATTTCGTTCAGATATTTCGGTTTTTAGACGGGATCGCGGGAGTCGTGGGGGTGGAGTTTTTATTTGTGTGAAAAATAGTTTATCGTGTTCTGTAAGCTCGGTAGATGATGTTCACGAATTAATATCTATTGAAATTGAAGGTTATTCAGGGAAAACTCTAGAAATTACAGGAATATATAGAGTTCCAAGTAATGATATGAGCGTAATAGAAAAATTAGTTAGTAAAATGGGTCTCAATTCAAATATAACAAGAAACAGCATTATCGGAGGGGATCTTAACTTACCGCATGTTGACTCAGATAGCAGCAATGCGCAATAATTAGTTAACAATCTAGTTTGGGATTGTGGCTACTGTCAGGTAGTGAAGCAACCGACCAGAGGGGAGGTTGTTCTCGACGTTTTCCTCGTATGACCGTAACTTATCTCTTGCGACGCTGTAGAAGGTATGAGTGACCACCGAGCGATTATCTTAGAAGTCCACTGGGCTACTTCTCAAATTTCTAGACCACAGGAAAGAATAGTTTATCAATATAATAAAACAAATGTGTCAGATTTCCAGCCTTTTCTACGTCAAAATTAAGCGAGATGGACCGGTACGGGAAGATCCGTGGAAGAAATTTTGGTTGAAATTTAAGAATATAATATTTAAAAGCATTGAAAAACTTGTTCCCCATAAAAAAATAAAAAATAATCCCGACCCTCAATACTACAATAGTTACATTAGACGTTTGAAAGCGAAAGTAAGAAAAGCGTATGAAAATCGAAAGAAAGATACTATCAAAATAATTACAAATTTCTCTCTAAACAGTTATTAATAGCGAAGAAAAATGCTCAAGAGTTTTCCAAAATAAAGACAACAGTTGATCACAATTTTATAAGTACCTGAAAAAACGGAAAGGGAATAAAGAAAGTACACCAGCGATTAAAAATAGCGGTGTGTTCTACACAGAACCTCAGGATAAAGCCAACAACTTTTAACAAATATTATTCGTCGGTCTTTGGCATTTCCTCTAGCAACGGCAGTCTTAATTTGACAAATAATGCCCATGTAAATACTTTTATTCTAAATATTCGGATGCTGCGACATAGAATTTCTAATATTAAGAATAAAAAGTGAATCGATCACGATAAAATTCCAGGGGATTTACTTAAACTCGGTGGCAAAGCCATGATTCCGTACCTAGTCAGGTTTTTTGATACTGCATTAAATAATTCATCACTACCACGCGACTGGAAAAAGGCTATCGTGGTACCAATTCACAAAAGAGATGATCGCTCATTAGTTAGCAATTATTGACAAATTAGCTTAACCTCCGTAGTATGTAAGCACATGGAACATATCATAGCAGATTATTTGAAGAATACTTGGGAAAAAATAGTTTTCTACATGCTGCACAACATGGTTTTAGATCCGGGTACTCATAATTCCTGAAGCTTCAAGTTGTAAATACTTAGGTGTTTTAATTTCTAGTGACTTAAATTGGACAGAACATGTAAAATACACAACAAGGAAAGCTTGGAGAGCGCTGAACTTCGTGAGACGCGTACTTAGAAAAGGGAACTCGAAATCTAAAAGCTTGGAGCACACTTCATTAGTTCGACCAATACTGGAGTACGGTGCCGCTTACTGGGATCCGTATAGGGAGGGACAGATCAATGAATTAGATCGGATACAAAGAAGGGCTGCAAAATTTGTTAGGAACAACACACGTAATATTAATTTATTAAATTACGTTTAGGTCACACTTTCCAATCGAAGGAAGTTCGCGCGTCTTTGTGCTTTCTTTAAAGCCTACTATGGGAGAGTCTGCGTGCAAATCAGTGAACGATAGGCTCCACCAACTCGCGGGACTACAATACTCGCGGCGACCAACGAGCGTAAAATAAAATGTAGGAAACAGAAAACAGAAATTGGGAAAAACACCTTTGTGAATAGAACCATTGTACACTGGAAATAACTTACCTGCAACAACACGAACTTACCAAAAAGAGTAAAATGTTTCCGCAACCGTCTTCTTGCTTCTTCGAAATAGGAGCACATGTGAAGGGCAGTGTAGTGAGGTGAATAGAGACTAAGGTTATAGGAAATGCTCAGAGCGTATAGAATTGCAGTGTAGTGTAGTGTAGTGACGTGAAGAGTGCGTGGCTGTTCACAACAATCCTGTTTCAGCGTTATTTTTGATAGTCATTAATTTCTTTTAATTATATTATAGGAATTATTTTTATATTAAGGTTATAAGAGGAGTAATGGTATATGTGTGTATACTGAAACGTGCTTGTACATATGAGTGTGATTCTGTATTTGTTTGTAAGTGAAAATGTGTTCTGTACATATGTGTCTAATTTAATTTTTTAATTTCTTAGATGTATTATCTTTCTCGCTTCTTGTACACTAATTTTCTAAGCATTCTATTCCGTGTGGGTGTGTATTTTATAGATATTTGGGTGAGATTTTTTTTTCATTTCACATTATTGTATTATGTATATTCTTGTTATGCCTATTACGTTTTCCACCTGCCTCCGAGCATTGCTCACTTGCAGATTAATAAATTATTATTACATGTCCAACATTTATTTATGAATCGTCCGAAACGGAGTTTCGAGATGTAAGATTTTTACGGATTAGGTCTGGGATAACTATTCTCATTAGTTTCTCACTAATTTCCACTGTCGTGTTCACTCAGAGAGCAATTTCACACCTTTGATTTTATATGCGATTTAATACACTAATCACTGCAAAAAAAATTATTGGTTACATAACTTCGAAAAAGGAGTACCTGGGCAGTAGTATACGGTCTTACACTCATAAAAGCAAATGTGATATGCATAACAATGTTGTTACTTACATTAAATTGAAACTAACNTAAATATAAATTTGATGGTATTCTGTTGATATTATATATTTTTTGTTGGGCTTTACGGTTCGTCGACATGGAGGTCATTAGAGCCCTAAAAACTTGTACAGGTAGGGAAAATGCAGTTACGGACTAAGAAGATCCAACATGGCTCTCCCCACGTGTGGGACTCGCCGAATTACTCAACCATACCCACTAAAACCCTCCAGAATTACAATATATCGAGAGGAAAATGAAAGATACCCTACCGTCGGGATCGAAAAGAACAAGAGGTGACCAAGGAAGGTCAGGAAAGAGAAAGGAAGGAGCCCTGCCCAAGTAAGTGGAAGTCATGCCAGACTCAGCTCGGGGTTCCGTGTTTGCCAAACACGTACTTACTAGATGTAAGTTCCCTGGGGCTGAATAATATAGCAGACACTACTTTCCACCATCTGCATATTGAGACGCGTCAGAGCAGTCATTATTTAGGACACGTGTAGTCAAGTGACCTCCTTTATTTTCTTGATGTAATTTTTAAACACTGTTATCTCGGGAAGAAAATGGTTACAGATGAAACTATAGGAAATCATGAAANTTGATGTAATTTTTAAACACTGTTATCTCGGGAAGAAAATGGTTACAGATGAAACTATAGGAAATCATGAAAACTTTTAATAAGATTCATTTTGTGTGACTTGTTCCGTCCGGTTATGCAGAAAGGAATCACACACTTTCTGGGACATTTGTTTATTGATGCATTTGATGGTTATGATTGGCATTATATTCTTCATAACTCTCAACCTCTGAAAATTCCTTGTCGTAGCAGAAACGAGGAAGAGATTCGGAATTCCACCCTGAGAATAGCTGTCGTGAGGAAACCGATATCGTGTGGGACTAGCCTTATATGTCTCTTACGTTCTTCCGCCACTTCGTGTCCAGTCGGCAACTGCAGAGAACGAGTTGAAAAACGAAAGAGAAACGAAATTCCGACCAGACTGAAATGAACCAAAGCTGAAACTAATTATTTGGCCCTGCCCTCGCAGGGAGGCTCGCAGGCCGCTATATACGCGGCACTTAAGTCGCCGCTCCGTTTCTTTGATGCCTCGTCTCTGTGCGAACTCGGTTTCCGAGGTGGGAGCGAGCGAGGAGAAGGATTTTAGAGATGTGAAGGCTGGGGACAGCAGTGATGAAGTTAACTTTGCGAAGGACTGGTTGTGCACGCGTGAAGGTTTAGGGACGTAGTCAGGATTTTGCTAAAGGGGCGGCAGTCTTAGGTGTGAATTTAAATATGGCTTACAAAGGCTCGTATTTTATTTTTATTCAAGATATTTGCATTAAAATAAACTCAATCATTGATGTTGCACGCATTTGATCAACAATACTTTGTATAGCTTAATTCACTGTATTTCATACTTTCATTGTAAATTTGTATGTGGTAGAGGGGTCCGAACCCTCTGGACCCCTCTCCCTTTTGGCTACGTTCTTGGAAGGTTGGAGGGAAAAAGGCGAATGATCAATCAGCTTGGATGAGGTGTGTGCGTGTGATGTGATATTGCAAAAGAAATAATTTGAGCCAATTAAAGAGCTCTCTTTACAACTCATATACAACTCTTCAATTGAATATCGTATGACAATACAAATCAAGTGCACATCTTCTGGGAGTCTGAGATCATTCCATTTATTGTTGAGAATCGTATCGATGACGTAATGATTTCTATGGAATGTCTGTGTCGAGAAAATCGGAAAAAGTAATCGATGAAATTAATTGAAATTGCAAAGAACTCTTCTTATGGGTATTTGAAGGTGAAATGCAAAGTGTGGTAAATATTGATGAATTGAGAGAGCAAAGACAATTAAAATTGGCTGCTAATCAGTAGAGATCAATCTTCACTCCCATGACTGTTGACTATGAAACTCATTATGTGTCCGTCAGAGTTCAATTTACAAGAGGTGGACAATCCATTGAATGTATAATCTAAGTGGACAAATCGTAGAAGCAAAAAATATTGCATGTATATTTATGAAACGGACGTGTTTGTTAAGACCGAATTACTGAAGCACCACCCTTGCTTTATACGAAACAGTCTCGTTCACGAACACAATACTCGCAATAGGAATAATATTCATCGCCCTAGAGTGTCAACCACTCTTTGCCAAAAAGGACCTTATCATTCGGGAATCGTTCTATATAATTCCCTGCCCAAGAATATAAAAGACATTATGAAATTGAATATCTTCAAATCCGCGGTTAAAAACTACCTCCTGCACCAGTGCTTCTACACTGTAAAAGAATTTATTGATTTTAATAAAAGTTAAATTCGTCTTGTACTTTATCACGCCATTGCTGTAGCACTTTTTAAATAACTTATAACAATTTCAAAAACTATTTTCTTGCATGGTTGTGTTGCCGTATGGCTCATATTAATTTAGTTATATGTGTACTCAATATTGGCACGGTTGTGTACATTAATTATGTAGCCCCATCCTGGCCCGGGTTTTTCTCCGTTTTTCCTTCGGGTGGAGGCGGATTTCTTATACAGGTTCTCTAGGCTTTGTCTAGGGGCGTGTTTATTGTAACAATAAATCGTGAATTTAGTGTTTTTTCAACTCTTATTATTTTTAAACACTATACTTAGAATAATCTATAGTTCGATAATGATTTGTACATGTAAAATAAATTTGTTGCGTTAAATTACAAACATATTGACATTATATATGTATTATAACTCGCAGCTAACTTTTTATCTTATCTAGGAACTTTTGCTGAAATTTTTGAATCCGCTTCTGCCTTAGGACCCTTGATCGGAATTGATGGGATGGTCCCTTGTTTGCTTCCGGAGTGTAAATTAGTTTATTGTCCTCCACGTGGCAATACGCAGTGTGTACTGTTTTTTGACAATAAATTATTAAATTATTATTAAATATAATGGCGGTGAAGAGTATTATTTTCAAGAATATGACCTGAAGTGAAATAAAACCAAAGAATTCAGTGGTCTTAACTTAGCACATTGTTTCTTAAACAATATATGTAAGGTGTATTTTCCTTCAGTCTGGATTTTCTAATAATTCGTAGTTACGTACATATTAGTATTCAATAGTGAAAAGTGTGTATTTTTATATGTCTTCTTCGTGGTTTTAATTTTTGAAATACACGAAATGTAAATTAATCAGAAATGTAGAGAAATACGGAAGCTAACATATGAATTTAGAATAATATATAAGAACCCCGAGAAACGCTGGAAAAAATATTTCCTCCTTCCAAATTAACAAATGTCTTCAAATTGTAGGAAATAATCTAAATATTATTTTGAAGATATTTGTTTAAGATTTAACGTTTTTATCTGAATAAAACATATATTCTCCATTAATTAGATACTCTTAGGTACAATTTCTCCTTTAATTTCCTAACTTACATGTAGTTCGCAGTTTCATTAAAACATGTAATTGCACTAGGAAAATCTTTGGATAGCTTGTTTATCGTAAAATCCAGACCTGTTGTCGGGTGTTTTAATACCCTCTGTAGGGTAAAATGTATCAATTCGCAGTGCCAATTTTTTGTGTTCATGTTGTTGTAATTTAATGAATGTTTAACAGTGTAAATAAACAATCAAACAACGTGATAAGATAAAATGATGTGTATTAACAAATTTTTTCAATAAATTTTTAGAAAACGTTCCAACTTATGGGTTTTAACGCATTTATTTATTTAATTTGTATATCATTGATGCTATTTATTTGTTTATTAACTATATGTATAACAAGGTCATTTCATAGTTGATATTTTCTTGTAACTTGTAATTTATTACACTAAATAATTCTTGCGTATAGAAAAAAATTATTACGGAATTTGACTTACGTGTCTTTTTGTATATCTCAGATTTCAAACTTCTTTACGGTGTGTATACTTTTATATATTTCTCCTATTTTGAAAACATTTACCATTTTAATTTTTTAATTTATTTTTCCTCTGTTATATCTAATCGCAAGTGCAGATGATAGGTTCGTCTTTGATGCTATTGAATGATGTTTTTAATTCTGGTCACAGATACCGTGACCACCTTATATACAAACATAGTAATTATAATGCTCCATGGCTAGTCTATTTACACTTTCACCTAACTGTAAATTGATAATTTTCTTTGCTTTGATTGCTAAATGGAGTTACATGATATGAGTGAGAGTGATGATCGTGCAAAAGCATTTCGCTCTACGAGACTTATACGGGGACAAACAACGCCTGTGGGTATTGTAGCAACCAAAATGTAAATAAATGTAATTTTTATTTGAAAACTTTCTTAATTTGAGACCATCTTCAGCGATTTCTTTAAAAACTTCTGCAACATACTGCAAAGTCAAGAAGAGCTAATAGCTTTCGTTGTCCTGCATTCCACGGGGAGAATCACAATAAACGTTTGATAAAATGGAAAGTACATTTACATTAAAATTTGATTAAATGATTTGAAAACTCACCAAAACATTGTTTCATAGTGAACTTATCTCAAGACAGAAGTTTTATATGAAGCAATCTCTTTATTTTTATTACAAAATTTGTGAGATATTTGCGCTGCATATTTACTGTTTACCGAGAACCCACCGAGAAATTTGAAAGGGAATATGGTGGATGCATCCAATTAAAATAAATTATTTTGGAAATCCATTTTTTATAATCCTACGTTTGGACATTAATAAATTTAGGGATTGTATGATTTGTTGATGTAAAAAGTTTNATAAATTATTTTGGAAATCCATTTTTTATAATCCTACGTTGGACATTAATAAATTTAGGGATTGTATGATTTGTTGATGTAAAAAGTTTCCCACGAAGGCGTTTACACTATTTGAATTTTAATAACTCGAACGAAAATGTGAAATATCTTATTTTTTGCAGTAACAAGGATGTTCAAAACATTACTAATATTGATGATAAAATGTCCTCCATTTGCAGAAATACATTGTCTGGAACTCTTTGAAATAGATCGAAAAATGAGCGATATGGTTTCCATGGAAATGGATCAACACACGATGACGATCACCTCTCTCGTGGCATCCAGCTTCACGTGGTCGTGCGAGGACTCTTCAGAGTACAAAATTCTGCCCACCCTCTCCGTGCATTTCTTTCATTTTCCCCAATTTCCAAAAACACTTAAAATTCTCTTCCGTTGCCCAGACATCTTTGCAATTACTTGTCACTAGGAGAAAATGAACTTAAAATAAAATAAAAACAAATAAACGCAACAAACACTATTCATGCCAGATCTTGACACAAAAAAATACCAACAGGTCATCTGTGATAATTGAATTTAGTCCTATTTTTTCCAGGTACTTTTTCAGATTTTTATTAACTAAACCGTGTGCTGTGATAAGTGTAGGAATTATATCTATGGAATTAAAACTATATATTTCTTTGTATTCTATTGCATGAAGGGTATATTTAGATTACTTTTCTGATTCTTATTTATTGATATTATGGTCTGCTGGGTGGATGACATCAATGAAGAATGCAGATACCTTTTGTAAGTCATGTAGGAGGATGTCAGGTTTGTTGGCCGTGATTATCATGATAAAATGTGATCTTTGATTCTCCATTATAGAAAGAGGTCTGTAATCGTAATAGGGGCATTTTCGTTATTTTTTTTTGCGAAATCATGATGAATTATGTTTGCGATCATTTGTGCTAGTTATATTATTATTATTATTAGCATTGTTGTTATATACCAAAGATCATAATGCACTGCGCAGAAAACCACATATTAATATATAACTCCATGCGTTGGAGATTTTAAACAGTCGCGTCAATGCGACTAATTCTAATTTAGTTGACTGTTTGCATAGCATTGGTATTAAATTTATTCATTGCAGTACCCACGATTGTCTTCACCATTGTGTTGTCTATTTAATGAATCGGTATCTCCACTACGAAGAAAAATACACTAAAATTATTGTGCAAATGGTGATGGACATTTTCTAGTTAAGCTTCGTCTTCATGTACTGTAGTAGATACATTTTGAATTCGTGATGGATACACTATTATTGATTTAAATGATTGTGGAAATAATTATTGAGAAAAAATAAACAAAGTGTATTTTACTGCCTTACAATACATTTTACTAGGAATTCTATTAGTTTCTAGGAGGATGAATTTTGAAGTGGTATTTCATAAATAGTTTTGAAGATGTGGGAGAGAAGTTCAATGTAATAGACCTTGAGTATTTATAAGTCTTCAACTCAAGTAAAGGATGAAGATGAACATTCCATGTTTCTTTATAAGATAAGCTAATGGGGTTTCCAGTACAGCTTACAATTCTTACATTTCCATCGGATATTTCAAGCAGGAAATTCACGTTACTGTCCTCTTAAGATCTTATTTCTTAAGTAACTATTTAACAGAATGAGAAAAACCTATTTTAGAAATCTGAACTGAATGTTCTTGAAGTGTAAACAAATTGTACTGATATAGATTAACAAGACAAGTAAATGATAGTCAAGTAAATTAGCCAAGTCTCTTAATACTCTAGTATGTTTTCTTTTTGTGACATCTATTTAAAAGTGTAATCACATTCGTGCTTTGGCAGACGTACTTTTGAACGTCTTTCCTTATTTCTGAAAAATAGGACAAGACCATGAAACTCTCATGCTGATCAAAAATTCCGTTCGGAGAACCCAAACCCTCCCAAAATTATTTATGTCATGGAAAAACTCATCTGTAATAAATATTGTTAATTTATCATTTTAAATTACTAACACGAATTAATCAATTCAACAAATTTAAAATATTTTAAAGTTAACATCAATAACATTTCAGAGAGAAGCTTGGGCTACGTCCGAAATAAATATCTGACTACAATTTCTTTCAAGTGTTAAATTTATTCGGTTATCATGCAACTAAAATACTAACTTAAAAATAAGTCAATTGAAAATAGTCACAATTCAGTAAATAACTGAATTGAAAATAATGAAGTGAAGGAAATGTTAATCTTGAACTTTTTCAGTAAAAAGAAAAAGAAAAAGAAAAAAATCGAGTAATGTAAGATAGAAGACTTTTGTTGCCCAACTCTCGTCGAATTCAAAATTTGCCATTATTTTACGATTGGCGTCGGAGGCCGCGCGCCCTCACGCGGTACACATGCGGCACGGTTCTCGGGTTGCGGCCGCGATCGGCTTTTATGGGTCGCTGGAAGGCCGAGAGCCGCTGCGCTGCGGGCGCGGGAAGCGAGCGAGCGAGCGTAGCCTCGGTGGCGCAGCGCGCGGCGGCGTGCAGCGGCCGACCACTTGGCCGCGCGGCCGTGGGAACAGATGCACGTGCGGCGGGAGAGCGGCGGGCGTGCGGGTGCAGCGACTACCAGCTTCCTCCCACTGACTCCTTTTCCGTATACAAATCTGTACTTTATGGCGGAGGACTGTTACCTCTTGATGTTTGTATTACGATTTGATGATTGCTGTTCGAACGGAAGAGCACTTTTAGGTTGTGGTCAGGTGTGTTTTTGATGGTCGATGGGTCGCGGATTATCAATCCCCATTACTCCCGCAGTCTCTCACCCGGAAGGAAGTTTTGAATCTTTAGCAATCATTGCACTGTTATCGTATACCCTGTGGGTTACGTAACTACAGTGTAATGATAGTGATTTTTACTTTGGTAGCTGTAAGACGACACGAGGATATTTGAGAATATTCAGAACTTTCTAATAAGCCATTTTACGATCAACAAATCTGGAATTATTTTCTGACTTAGTTTCTGAATCTCTCACAAACCATATTCGAAAAATTGGTGAATACCAATGAATTAATTTTTAATGCTCGCTTATTCTGCTCATCCTGTTATCTTCGAGACATTATTTTTTTCAGTTCGAAATCTAATGTAGGTTATGCCAATGTCCACCAAAAAAAAAACATGTTTCTTGTGATTAAATACGTAGCGAGAAAATAAATAATAATTTACTGGACATTAAATCTGGCGGGAAGTACGTCGATACATAATACCATACCCTACCTAACGAATCAGCCCAAGAATGGAACGCGTTTTGAAAATTCTTATGTAAATTTGTTTTCCTTTGAAATGTATTAGTGTTGCATTTAGCATCTTATATTTTCAAATATGATCTTTATCATCAATCCTTCACTAGCAATGACTGCTGGATGCGGGAAATCCGGAGATGAGCTTCCGCGTAAGATAATTGGTCGCATTACATCTCCCACGTACCAACTGACAGCATAATTAACTTATATTTTCGGAGCCATTATTTCCCTTTTCATCCTGGGAGAATATTTCCATGTGAGCTCCCGAAAGGAACATTGTCACAATTGTGTACATTCTGTAGACACATCCAGGCCCGGGGGTTTTTCATCGGTTTTCTTTCAGGTAGATGCGGATTTTATAAACAGGACTTCTAGTCTCTTGCCTGGGGGCGATGGTCTTAACACTATTGTAATATTTAATCTCGAAATTAGAGATAGTTTATTAGTTACGATTTTTAACTAATATTTTCTTAATAATTTAAAGATTTTATAATTACACGTATTTATGAAATCACTTTTTTAGTTTCCGTTGATTTTACAAAATTTAGCTAACTATTTTTATTCTTATCTTAGGAGTGTGCTGAAATGATATATCCATCTCTGCCTAAAGACGCTTGATCGGAATTGATGGGGTGGCCTCTTGTTTGCTTATTTGTTAAATTAGTTTATTGTCCTTTCTGGTCACGCACAGTTTATAACTCCATTGTTACTACAAATTCATTATTATATGTAACGACGTTTGGAAGCCTATATGCGTGTTTTCTTCAGATTAGGACAACATCGGGATATGGATTGGATATTTCACGTCAAAAGTCGCCGAGATCTTGTGTAAAATTGTGCTACGGGGACATAGCAACAGCTCGAATTCACTGCAACAAGAGCACCAGTAATAAGCGCACACTGAACAGTGTGTCACCTGGTTCACGTATCTCCTGTTTGGGGATCTCTCTCAGGTCATCCGGGGTTTAGGTCTGGGTGGAAATGGTGTACAGTTGTGGAGGGCGAATGGGTGGTGTAGTGGTTAACATCCCTGCGATCAAACAGGAGTCCCATGTTCGATTCCCGACCTGACCGAAAGCAGTCACATATCTTCTCCACGTGTAGGGTACACGGAAGAAATATATGCAAGAACACTGGTAATGATTATTTATTTCGTACAAATGAACAAATTCGGCATGAAAATCAAACTAAAAATTGCTTTTATTTTGCAATAAATATTCGTACAACAACACAAATTAAGGTGATTTTTATTTAATCGTAAACTTATTTTTTTTTCCGACTGAAAATACGGTCATCGGATTTGAGAGACATGCTGCTTTGTGTGAAGGAAGGCAACACAATGGTTGATAGAAAGTTTAGTTGCCTACATTAGATACGAATGTTACATGGTTCAAATAAAAAAAATTTTTTTTATATGTTGTTCATAAAAATAGATTGTATTTCAGGAGGGGTATAAAAAACACTTCCTCTTCAGCAAATTCACCGTACGTCTTAAATGTTTCTAATGCTTTTATGATCTGGTTGTACCGAATTTAAACTATACATTTACAAATATGCTCGTTTTCCAAATATTAAACGTCTCAATGAACAATTTTATTACACAAACAATAAAAGACTTTGTCACTCTGTCCTATTTTATTGAGGCATAAGGAAATTTCGACCGCTTGGCGGCCATCCTCAGCGCCACAATAAATTATAAATGAAAGAAATTTAAACTTTAAATACGATTAAAATAATACAATTTGATCAGAAAGAAGAAGAAAAGTTAATAAATTCAAACAATTTTAAAGTTTACAGTATCGAATTTACACTGAATATGTGGCGAAAATTTGAGAAGTAATTTGACCATAGTTAATGTTGTTAAATATTTTTTAAAATCAAACTGCACTATTTAAATATTTTTTTTAAATTGAAAATTACAAGATAGGAATTAACAAAACAGGAAATGAGAAAACTAGCTTACAAGGGTTCTGTCGCGATAAAGAATGATACAGTGACAATATCTTTTATTGTTTGAGATGTACAATCTGTCAACACCAGACTTATCTCTACTATTTTATGACAGCTTTTACATGAATCAGACAATACGGACGCTGCCGTTCTCTGAACACAAATACGTCCTACTCTTATATTCACAAAAAAAAAAAAAAAA
>NNCF01127130.1:101691-129943 GCA_002313205.1 Laupala kohalensis | reverse complement strand
ATATATATATATATATATATATATATATATATATATATATATATATATATAGCTGTGTGTACATAACAATACGAGAAAATATGGAATGAGTCAGTTAGGAGCTTATGAAAGTGGGAATAACTAAAATCATACTAGGTTCATAATGTGAAAATAAAAGGAAATAAATTACTTTTATATTATTATGTTTTTAATGCAAGAGTGACAAGTATCTGGATATTAACTCATGCTGTTTACTTGCATTGTTATGTTGGGACCAAATATTGACTAATGTGAGTGACTGCTCATTTTAGGATATATGATAGTCATGGCCAGTTCCTGTATATTGCTTGTGAAAGAAGATACCTTACATTTTTCACTCACAACTCCCGAGTACCTACTCGTGGAGGAGTGATTGCATCGTCGACGGCCAGGTGAAAATTGCGACTGACCGGGACTCGAACCTGGGACCTCCTGTTCTGGCCGCAAGGGCGCTGTCCACTGCACCACCCGACACGGGCCAAATGGAAGTTGCATACAGACTTGGGGGTCGAGGCGGGTGGTGCAGTGGACAGCACCCTTGCGGTCAGAACAGGTGGTCCCAAGTTCGAGTCCCGGTCAGTCGCAATTTACACCTGGACGTTGACGATGCATGTTTCATCACGTTTCCTTCTTAGAATATATATTCTTGAACTCTTCTAAATATTTATTCAGCATTACCATCTAGACTAAATTTTATCTCAATAGTTTTACCCCCCTCAGAGTTACGAAAACAATTCACTTATCATGGGTACACTTAAAGACAATATATTCCAAAACTCGTGTTCATACCAATTTTTATTTCATGTTTTGTTCACAAAATTTGATGATTACGCATCTAACAACAACAAATGAGAATATGCTGCTCCCCTCTGTTCCCAGAATGTAATTCTAATTTTGAATAAAATGTTATGAATTACTGATATGTATCTCCTCTACTATTTGTATATTTGACTTTCAGTGTCATAATCTACTGTGAGGTCGTATTATTTAGAGTTGTGATTTCTTGCATGATGCATGTTCTTCAATGAGATCTAATAATCACTGAATAGTATCAAAATTAATCATGTTTAATAAAAATTGCAGTTACTGCTAATGTAATGGGACTTACAGTAGAACCTCGATTATATTTAATTCATTTATTTGGATCTCTGGGTTCGGTGTATCAGAATCAATTGTATTGTCAAAATATTTTTATGACCATTTTTTCTCTGCAGCTTAAAAAAAAGTTGTTATTTTGTGTGTGACCCATATTTGCGAGTAATCCTTTGCATTATTTACTTAATTCTATACTCTGTACTTTGTATACTGCAATATTTAACTCAAAGTAAAATTTCACGTCTACCTTACAGGTCTTAGTTGTGATAGTCGATGAGCTATCTGCGTTGCGCGTCATTGTTGTTCAATTAATCATCACGTATTTTTTGCCATATTCAGTGTTTTGTTAAAAATTTTGATACTAATCCATTACGGATTTTGACTCGTTTACATAAGGTACTCCAAAAGTGCATTTAAATTTGTAAAATATTCTGAACTGATTTCCTAAATATTTCTTGTTTGGTAAATTCGTTAATAGAGGAAATATGGAAGATTTGCGCACCCTAACCCTCGCGTATGCGAATTATTTTTTTATTTTGTTTCCATAATATTTTTATGATTATTCAGATTTTAAACCAAAATTTCAAATTGATTTTACGAGCGCAAGTATTTAGGAAGGGAAATACTTTGGTTCGTACACGCGTGACATAAATTTGCTATGGAAAATGTGCTTAATATTCCAACTCCCGATATATCAAACTAAATGAAACTTTCATGCCATGTTTTCCACTGAGATGAAAGTAAGGTGCAATGCAGTTCTGAGTGGAAGTGATGAATGACTTTCGATTTGCATGTCCAACGGTGACGTCGCGTGTCTTAAACGTGTTAACTGGGCATTGTGAACGGTTTATAGTAAATAAAGTTGTACAAACAGAATTTTCTGCGAGTGATCATGGCGAGTAAAACGATGTTACGCACTGCATGGCCGCTACTGAAACAAAGGGACAGAAAATTAGATTATAAGCTTTTGCTTCGACGTCGACATTTCCACTTGCATTAAAACGACGCGAGAACTCTCGGTGGCGCGAATGGCGACGCTCATGAGAGTTTCGTCTTTTCTTATTAAGACTATGTTATATCACTGCGTGAACCACCATACAATAGAATTTCTTTATTTTCTTATAACACAACAATATGAAGTATAATGATGAAAAAACATTATTTAAGTTCTATCAGTACTATATAAATAATATTCGGGAACTCGCTTGACTCGTTTAGAATGCACAAGAGCGTTTAAAAACATGGCGGCCGAGCGTAACTGTTTTGCAATTTATGCATCATACTTCAGAGAAAGTGCAAGATCTTTTTGTAATGTCCGGTGAGATATATGTAAAAGTGATATAAACATACTAAAAATCAATGTAAAGTTCCATCATTTTCATGATTCAAAAGTTAATCTTTCTTTCGAAAGCGTCTCCTAAATAAGACGCAATGTATCACACCATCAAATATAATTGCAATAATTTCATTTAAATGACTGGTGAGCTATGTTTTTTTAAATTGAAATCACAATATGAACATGATATTTATACCATTTTCTGATATTTCATTGATATAATTCCTCCTACGCACGTATTGTTTGAAAGTTGAAATTGAAATAAATACACGTAATTCTATTTCTGTTAGCCAATTTCGGTTATTTTTGAGATTTAATTTTACATAAGGTACTACTAAAGTACCTTGAATGTGATGACGCTACTAGTACCACCGCATATATCACCTGTCTCATTGTTCTACGTAATCGCTTTTGCATCATCTCATTGTTTTACATAATGTATTCGCCTTCGGGAATTTTGATGCACAGTTTTTTTTACTACGCTCTTGGTAATAACTATTTTTATTTATTCATAAATTAACACAAAAGGTAAAGTTCATTTGTTATTAATAAATTTACACACAGGAGTAGTGTTTTATTACTTTAAAAGTGAAACTTGCAAGTGTTTTCGCCGATATATTTGGTATTGTCAAACTACAAAGAATTAGAATTATTGCACACCATATGCAACATCGTAGGACTTCGTCTCAGAGATTTCTGAGATAATTTCAACCATCCTTTCCACTGATTCAGAGAGTGATACAATAACTCACTTGCATGCGTGAAATATCTCCTAAACCAGGGTTCGTCTCATCTGCTCGTCATGGACATTGTGAGAATATGCGAAGGACAATTCCTGTTAGTCACCTCGCTGAGAAGGGAGTGATTAGATGCGCAGTGTTGGGGGCCAACGTTGCTTATCGCTATCTTATTGCTATAACAGCAGTTCGGTTATGTCAGAGAAGCGGAATAATATATTTAAGTGAAGTTTTAAACTGTTTTTCTGAGATATCCTTACGTGATATAAAAAACTCACCTTGTTTTTGGAATCAGCATCAAAAAGTATATAAAAATCACTTGTCAAAACTTAAACAATTTTCACTTTTTTCGCAGGTCCGTGTTAAGGTAAATTTTAAAATACGTTTCTTTAAATTACTGGCAACAGTTAATTCTTTTCAATATTATAAAATATTATGACAACTAACCTCCACTATCTCAAGTCGTGAGGATCATTAATATACCTTTGCCTGCCCTGGCTGTATCTAGCTCGAGGTTCGTGGAAAACTTTGTTTTTTAAATAAAACGTACGCAGGTTTCATAATTATTTATCCCACAGAAAATTTCATTTCACATAAAAAATACTACATAAACTTTCGAACTGTAGTTTCGTCTGCTTACAATTTGTCTCTCTTTAAAATTTGAGGAATGAAGATTTTGTCAACATAAAAAAAGAAAGTGTACCAATGTTTTTGGACGAAAATAAAGAACTTTTAAAAAAATTATTCACGAGTGTGCCTCGGAGTGCAGTAACTGATTTTGCTTATAATGGCGCCATAACGTCTTTTCCGCGGTCAACCTGTTACAAGAACAGGAAGGGGCCAAACGATAAAGGCCGTTGCATCAAAATCTACCGCGCCCTCTTTTAACAATTTAGAGCAATTTGTGTGGTCGCTTGTTTCTTACTAAGGCCTGTTCAGTCATTGGAAACACATCCACAATTGAATTAAAAAACTACAGGAAAGTGTCTCGGAAATGGGTTGATACACGTGATAAAAAAAATCGTGTCAAATTTTCTAATCGAAAATTTTAACGGTAGCCGACTCGAACAATTTGGTTTTATCCAACACGACCTGTAAAAGCATCTAAATTATTATGAGGTTGATTGATATTTACAAAATTTTAAATCGGAATCAGTTGTCATAAATATACACAAAATGAAATTATTTTTGGATTCTTTTTATACGAGTTTAAATTAAACAAAACGAATTACAAAACAACGAACAAATTAGAAAATTTAGACCAATAATTTTTGTTTAATTTTCTTATGATATGATTATATTTGTTCATAAATTGATATTTTATAGATTTATCATACTATTTCTTTATTACCCTTGAACGCTTTTAACATGTTAGTCGCTTTTTAACATGTTTCATGCGATATGTGAAAAAGTATTACGCAAAAAGACGAAATCTAAATTCAGCCGTAATATACACATGATATTTAAAATACATATCATTTTTAAAAAGCTATGAGTCTTTAAAGATCAGATTTAAAGGCTCAATTTTAAGAAAATTGAATAAAACTTTTTCGAAAAACTTAAATTGTTTCTGGACAGAGCCGATGGGCCTCAGTTCGGTAGATCCGAATTGGACGATAGCACCGAATGCCGCACACAGGCTATAACCGCATAATCCACAAACAGATGAACATAGCAAAATTTGAATCAATATACGCATGCATCATAAGAAAGTTCAGAAAATATAAAATACATCTGAAGAGGGGGAACATACATCCCCGAAACATTATGTAANTGAACATAGCAAAATTTGAATCAATATACGCATGCATCATAAGAAAGTTCAGAAAATATAAAATACATCTGAAGACGGGGAACATACATCCCCGAAACATTATGTAAAAGTATGAACGAATAAAGTATTTATACGTTATTAATACATGTTGTCGTAAATAAAGGCACTGCCAACCATTTTATCAAGTGAAAGACAACATTACTCTTATCTAATTTAATATTATATAGCTTTTCATGCTTAATCCGAAACTATAAAGAAATAAAAACTTTCCATTTTCTTTTTACTCTCCTAGATATTTTGATCAGGGTCCCTTATAGTACATCAAATCACACATTCACACTACGATATCCCTCGGATATCTTTACTTCTATTGCCATATACCTATTTAGTGAAGGCAAAACTAGAACTCCTCTGGAAGTTTGGTTGGTGGTTAAGTTCACTTAGAATGAAAATGGATTATGTTGCCATTTATTTGCTTAAGTTTATTGACACAAACATCGAGAACTTTGAAGCTTCGACAATAAGGAAATGTACTAATAGGAAATAATAGAATAATTTATTATTGGATATTTATTACTTAATGTGGATGACTGATATCTGAGAGAAACGAAAAATTTAGTGAGTGATAATTAGAACGCAACCTATTATTGTAAAATAAATAAATAAATCTTATTGTCAATACATCAGTTACAAACTTCTTATGACCACGTGGGAGGCAATGAAGAAATTTACTGTCCGGATACAAGCAAGGAACCATCCCATCAATTCCGATCAAAGGACTCAAAGGCAGAGCGCAAATCATGATACGTGCCTCCAGCCTGAAACAACAAATGTAGTTAGTTCCTTGTTATAATTTATAGTGTATAGTAGCAAAGTTTATTAATTATTTATGCTAATACAAGAAGTTATTCAACAAAAAACATTGTGTGTGTCTAGAATGTCTAAAAAAGCACTGTCCAACTGGTGGTCCGCGAAACGTTTTGTGCGTCCCGCGAGTTTACATTTTATATCAATTTTTTCATCAAACATTGGGGGAGGGGTCATCAAACATTATGTTGTATGCTGTGATAACTAATATTTGACATGGTATGCCCGATGAGACAAATTAGAAAATTGTGTTCGGAATCATTTCATATTATATACGTTACAATGTAGAGACATTTCATTATAATACTAATAATGTAAAAATACTTTTTTTTAAATATGCTATTTAACTTTTCCAACTTTAAATAATTCATGTTTGTTGATGAGAANTTAGTTTTATTCGTCAGGCATTAATTTGCCAAGTCCCTTCCCGTGCAGTGTGCGAAAAGTGACCCGCGGGTTAAGCTAAGTTGGACAGCACTGGTCTAGAACATAAGTTAGGGTACGTTTAGTACAGAAACCTTTGTTAGTAAGAACCTTGTGTTTCGTGAAATTAATATTTTATTACAGTGCTCGTTGTGATGGAGAATTCGTTTGCGCGTCGTACCAAAACATAGTCATTATGGATTTCATGAGCAAGTGCGTCCGTGCGAAACAGCTGTAACTCATTTCTTGAAGGCGTGTCGTCTCGAGACGTTTAACTCCGCCCACTGTCCCAAGGTTTGATACGCCGCTGTGTAAAGCTTCGTCCCGTGTCACATATGACACGCAATCCTTACATTTCAGCTACCATTTACGTCACTTGCATAAAATTGTGTGATTCACTTTTCCCATTCCCTATTTCTGACAAAATTCACGCGTGGAAATAAACATTAAATAAATAAACAAACTTTGTTATAAAAAAACAGTTGCAAGCTGCGTATGATCATGTGGGGGATAATAAACTAAGTTACTCTCCGGAAACCAGCGAGGGTCCATCCCATCAATTCCGATCAAGAGCCCAAGGGTAGTGGTGGATTTTATATTTATTTATTTAATAAATGCATACTATTATCCATTTGTTATTCCGAAGTGAATTGTAGATTTTATGTGCAGTAATTATTCGAGATTAATAAAACAAAAGTATTAAATATATGGAAAATAAGCCACTACTCGAAGGAAAACCGAAGAAAAACCCGAGCTAGAATGGGTCTACAGGAATAATGTACACAACCGTGCGAAGGTAGCCTACATTAAGAAATAAACTATTGTAAATAAAAAAGATTAAAAATAATATTCATGAAAGAAAAAGGAATTTAATCCGTATCAAGATCAATCAGTATTTTATCAGTATTTGTCAATGACGGGATAAATTATAAGAGGAATTAACATCACATCATACGGAGTCATACTGAAATATTTGAAATTATTGGGAGATAGAAACCCTCATTAACTTAGTTTATTAAAATCAGTAAATTCTTTCACATTATAGAAACAATACTGCTTAAGAAAGCTTTTAACCGTAGATTTGAAGAGATTCAATTTATTTATATATTTTATATTTTGGGAAGGAAATTTTTACATTAGTTATTGGTGATTCTTTAAAGCAACTGGCGTCGAAAATTAACGGGAATAAAAGTAACGTGGTTCTTCACAGATAGTGAGTAGTAGTGTACTGTATAGTACGGAATGAAAAGTGTCTCTCTAAACAATTGATTGAATCTCATGTGCTGTTCGAAAAAGAAGACAAGTTTTTTTTTTCATTGTCGTGGATTAATAAATGATTTATTGTCAAAAAGGCAGTTACCAACTACGTATGACCACGTGTACGATAATAAATTAATTTACTCACTGGAAGTAAGCAAGGTGACATCCCATCGAATCCGATTAAAGGGTCCACAGACGGCGACGTAATCAACTCATCTGTGCTCCATGGCTGAATCACGATATGCATCACCTAATTATTAGAACAAAGAGTACAAAATAAATACACCTAAAAAATAGTTAGTTGCGTATTAGAATATCTACTCAAGATTAAATTTTTTTCAGTGGATTAAAAACGAACGGTTATTTAACAGAAACGTGCTGTTACCAGTTCGTATTTTCACATATTTTAACATTTTTATATTTAGTGATAAACTTATATTTATAGAGTTCTTGTAAATATTTTCCCACTAAAATTGAATATTATATCACAAAAGAGAAATAATGTGTGAAATTGCAACGTATTATACCTTATAACTATGTGTTCATTTTGTTTCCAATATACATCAATGCCATACTTGCAATTATCTCGGTCATCGAGATATCGTCTTACATGACTATGAACGATGCATATTTAAATATTTTTTCTCTTTCTGAGTATAGCCTTGTTCACAAAAAGTAATTTGTAGCATTTACAGCTGCTAAGGGGTAAGTTAATGCCATTTGTCAGTGAGGATATGATTAAATGCTAAACACGAAATCTCAACTTCCGTGATAGAATGTGGAGCGTATTTCAACTGAGAAACTAAGGGTTACATCCGTGAAATATATCAACTCGCTCAGAATGTTTGACTTTTTCTTCATGAGTGTATAGAGATACCATTTGGCTGGGACCATTCTTAGTTTTCGAAAAACTAGTGCCCGCTCCTTTTTTAACAGACTTACAATTCTTCTAAAAAAAAGTCAATGATGCAGTGACATTGAGCATTTATGATTCTATTGTGCTTCAGTATCTGTGAAAAATTTTAGATTATCGAGAATAATTCAGAAAAATGGCCTTAAACCTTTCTCTTGTAGGACAGTCCGGAATACCTTATTTACTTATTATCTATGTTTCATTACTTCTTCCATTTGTTCGCAAGGTTACTGACCACGGTTATTATGTATGTGGGTGTTATCTTTGATGTTTCTTTTTATGATAACATAAAAATATGTCGTCATAAAATCATTTAACAGAGCTATTCAAAAAAAATAATTTTTTTTCAATACATAATCATGAAATATGTCATGATATATAATGAAAAAATAATACGGGCCAAAACGACAAGAATTTCTCCCAAATTATTTTTTCCTAATTTTATACAGACCATTTGTTTCTTAACATGAGTCTGAATATTTTTTTCTTTCCTTGCTTACACAATTTTTTGGGAACTGTCTTGAGTACTTACGTGAGTAATATGGCTACCGGTCAAGGAGAAGCTCTCCAATCTAAGGTCAGTGTTACACGATCATATTCCTGTGTCATAGACATATTATGAAAGATCATCAAAGATAGATACATGAACATAGTTCAACTATTATCAAAGCTTGTGCATTGCACGGTCATATGTTTCATCTAAGTTTTTTACAATAGGTTTATGGTATAATTCTACTTCTATTAACGTCCATCGAAGAATATTTTTATTTTCTATAACGCAAAGTACACTTATTGTTACTCTTATGGACGATGGCGAAATAAAAAGAATTACATACAGTGTATATACGTCCTGTACCAACATCAGGTCAAACACAAATTAAAATGCTATTGTGAAGAGAGCGGTTAGAAACTGCTTATGACTGTTGAGAATAATTAACTAATTTACTGCTACTACATACAATAAACTAATAAACGCTCGTGTTTTTGTTTTCTTATGTAAAATTTTCTCTGAGAAAACATGTGATGCGACTGCGAGTCGAAATAACAAGCTATTCGCTTTCAGCAATAAATGGTACAGTGGTCTTAACGGTAGGGCCGCGCGTATCGCCAAATGCAAACGATTCTTCTACCGTAAACGCAGAGTAGTACCACTTCGATGTCCAGACTTATGAGTGTGACGAAGTGTCCTTTGTTTCTGACTGGTTTGACCTCCCCCACTGTGTAGAAGGTGGCACGTACTCAGTAAGTTCATGGTGTTAAGTTCAATTTCAGCGGGAAGAGATTCATGAGCCAGATATACACGGGTCATTTGATGCACACACAAATTAATTGGATGCGGAACAGCCGTCCAGAGATTGTCAGTTTCAAAGGACTGCTTGATTTTAAAATAATTGCTTATTATTGCGGAAGATTGCTACTTATTGGATGTTAATAGCTTTTTGTTTGCCGGGATGTGTATCTGGAAATTTATAGTTTCATGAACTCCACTGTCACTCGTATACGACAGTTATGTTCTTGGTACCATATTGCCTTATGACAACCATGAGATAAGAATCGCAGTGTCTCGTTTCTTTAAGGCAATTTTTGGTATAATGCCTTTATCTTCCATGTTACGTTCGGTGGGACCAGAACTCCGAGTTAGTCACATTGTTTTATGACGCAACAGTATGAATTTTAATGATGAGAAAAAGTGATTTAATGTGTATCTATCAGTTAATAATGTAGCGCAAACAATATTCAGGAACTCGCTTGACTTGTTTCAAATGCATAAGAGCATAAACTAACACGGCGACTGAGAACAAAGGTTTCGTGATTCATGCACCTCGCCTCAGGAAAAGTTAAATAACTTTCTCAAATAACCGGTGACATATAGATAAAAGTCATGTAAAAAATACTGCGGAAGTTTTACCACAAATTAAACTAACTTTCCATCATTTTCGTGATTTAAAAGTTTGTCTTTTTTTAAAATAAGTGTTTTCTTCATAAGACGCAATGTATTACACCGTCAATTATAATTGTAATTCTCTCATTTAAATAGTCCGTGAGGAATGTTTTTCAAATTGAAATCACTATGAGTATATGTTACTCTGATTATTAATGCTATTCTCAGATATTTTAGTTGTTTAATTCTGCGGGCGCTAGTACTACCTTAACCAATTGCTAAACATAAATTATTAATAAAAAGAAGTATGAAATTAGTACATATAAACTCCCTGGATAAAACAAACTTCATTGTATAAAAGCATGAACGACCACTTGGGGATAATAAACTAAGTTACTCCCAAGAAATAAGCAAAGAACCATCCCATCATTTCCGATCAAGGGCCCAAGGGCAGTGGTTGATTTAGAACTTACAAGATAAATTTTGTAATTAATACGTCCAATTATTTTTTCTTCTTTAATTATTTTATTAAATTATTCACTCTGGTTTATCTAGTTATATTTTATTTTGTAACTCTGTAGAACTATACTATGTTCAGCGTCAGAACGTTATAGCGACCACTTTTATTTTAAGTGTATATAAATGTAGAGATTTTTCAACTCTAAAATAGTGAACTACCCTACGAAACAACATGCATTTTTAAAATTTATATTATTGTAAAAAAACAAGGTTTGATGAGCTAGTTAGTTCAAAAAGGCTTCAAAACAATTAGAGAAAGATTGAACTGTAAGGCATTTTATTTTCCTCATACCTTTGATACACTTTATTGCATTTAAGCATTTTAATATGCATATATGAAATAATATGCATGCAATAACGCATATTACATTCTTTTAAAAATCGGTATTATTCATACCAAATATTCCAGTGAAATAGTACAAATTTTGAGGTAAATATTGAGAATATGACTGCTTCAGAGATCAATTCCCGACCTCGGATTATGAGTTGAAAAATTGATTCTCCAATGGGGTATTCGATCATGTACCTGATATCACAATACCTTTATTTAGCTTTGCAATCATGTCAATCATAAATAGATAATCATAACAAACACATGATTACCCTACAAAGTAATCATGTGTTTGTTATTCCTTTTTAATATTGTATTTATTATAGTATTTCAATAGTAGTTATTGTAGTATTGTAAACTTACGCATATTTCACGATTGCGTTATAACGTTATCACCAATATAAAAAATTCACTCACATATCCTGAAGAGACATAAAATAACATTACCTTCAAGACTAACCGTATGTGATGTGTCCCGATGTTAGACGAGCACGTCACATCTACGCAGCTGTCTACGTCTCGACACTTCTGTCAGGTGACACTCCTCTATTATGTATTTATGATCAAGGTTTTACTTTATGTAAATGATTTGTAAAATAATGTGGTAAGTTTAAATAGGCATTTTTAACCAATCAATTTTGGGAATATAAGTGTATTTTCTTAATAAACAGGCTCTAGATAAATTAGTGTTATGCATTTTCGAACGGTTCAAGTTCACCGATGGATTCCAATTTCCACAATGAAATACAGAATTATTGTGAAAATCAATTTTATTTATATTAGAACTTTTTTTAAATTTTGCTTCTTTGACATGAAGTTCATGATACCGAGAAAATAAGCTTCAATATATAATTATAATGATTTGATGACAAGCAGAGTAAGATTTTCACGGTTTAAATTGTTTATAGAGAGTATTTTTATGTAAAATAAAATTTGACACGACAGAGAACATTCTTCGACCTTCCATATTGGTTTTGACTTTAAAGCTTAAGCATTTCATACGGCGATTTAACAAAAAGAAAATTATCTAAATTTTTTATATATGTGTGAATTTATATAATATGAAGTGCAAGTAGAGCACTTTTTTTCTAAACCACAAGAATAACATTAAGCCAGATTACTCTTTGAAAGTAAGCATGGGACTATCCCATGAATTCCGATCAATGTGCTCGGCGAAGTGGCAGAGTGAGGATAATGATTCAGAGATGATATACACAACAAGATTGAATAAAGATAAAAAAGGATAACTGTAATAAATAATAATAAACAATATAATAAGCACGCATTAAATAATTATTTGTATTTTAATCACACCATGGTTATATTGTGATCAAGCCAATGGTAAATTTCGAAATTGATGAATACTTTGTATTCATCAATTTTGAGTAGGTATAAAAACCAAATGCTTGTATAATTAAAAGTGATATAAATATTATATATTACTGAATCAATGTTTCTCTTGTCATTATTCAAAACAACAAATCTATGGGAATATTTTAAGCGTGTGTCAAGGATGTTGAACTGGATATTATTAATTAAATAATCTAAAAATCTTATTATTTTCTTTAATTTTATATTTTTTAAAGTATTATTTTATATTCTAGTTCTATACCTAACAGGCGGTAGGAACAAACAGTCTAATTTGGAACAAAAAAGTTGTTTATGAAGAAAGAAATATACCTGTGATTCCCAAAATTTTGCATATAGTTGGCTATGGTGGATAGGACGAAAACGGCGAATAAAAATGTTAAAATCTTTTCAGAATGGTCTTGATTGAAATGTCATTAATTTAAAAGATCGGAAAGTAGTTTACTTTCGAAAATGAATTGTTTTCTGATAAGAGACAATGCATTTCATCCATATTCGAAATAATTTATGTATTGCTTAAATGATATTTTAAAAGTGAAAGTATGTTTTACAAGTGAAATTGAAATCATTAAACATACTTCGATTCGTTTATGTAAATTTTATACTTTTGAAATATTTAATTCTTTTCTAATTAATTACGTGTGAGCAGAACGTCCTCGAATGTCCTGTTCACGTAGGAACCTAAAATTGCGTCCTGAATCAAAACTCTTTCATCCGGGTAGAAGCCACGCGAAACAAACAACTATTGCCGCAGGGGACATGCTGTCGTGGCGCGTGACGGACAAGTCAGAAAAAGTGTTTTGTGTGACGCGCAGACGACACGGCTTCTATCCATTACGCGAAGGAAGCAGTAATTTAGCGTTATTCGAGCGCCTTTGTGACACGGAAGCGCCACGCGTCATTCTTTTCACCGCGCTTTACACTGCCCCCCATTATTCACGTGATTCTGCTTACTTCCTGCATCTACCAGCCATATATATCATGGCTGCATTTTCACCCCGATTCTAATTTCTGTTTCATTCTAATGAATATCCCGGTCAAGTGTCCATTTCCAACTAAATATCTCGACGAAATAAAGAATACATTCTTGTTATTGTTAAATATATACTCAAAGTCACATACCTTAACTGAAAATAATTCAATCTGGCTGACTAACTCGAACTGCCAACTTCTACGACTTTATGTAATAACCGAATAGATATTAATAGTGTTCACAAAAGCGAATATTTACTGTAAAATAATGCAAGTTAAGTACACAACAAACTAATACAGGAGGTAATATTTGTTCCATACGCTCGATGCAGAAAGAACAACCTAGCGCCTCAAGAGCAAGTGAATTGAATTTGTGTCCGAGGTTGGCGATGGATTTAAGATTAAAGAAATCCGATAGTACTGCCGACCTAAAGTGATGTACACTTATCATCATCGTTATGGACGATGGCGTTGTAAAAGTGTTGACTACACTATGTACTAATCATGTTCTATACCAACATCAAGCTGATTGGACTGGCAATAAATAAATTAATTAATTAACAATTTATTGTTTAGAGAGCAGTTACAAACTACCAATAACCGGTTGAGGACCATAAATTAATTTACTGCTACTATTTTATGATAAACTAATAATTACTGTACGTTCCCGTTCAGGAACTTTTTTTTTTTAGATTTTATTTTTTCCAAGTAAAGTTACTTGACTTCGAGTATACACACGACTTTTAGATAAAAATACCTCACACTGCATTTTTTGTGACTAATTTGCAAAATACGTTTCAACTCTGTTTCGAATCCATCTCAATATCCATGTATTAATATTTAACTATAATATATTTAAGAAATGAACATTAACTAGTTATTCAACCATTTTGTCCGGTTGTAATAGTTTTAAACAATATAATGATTAATTCGACAATTAAATAATATAAAAAAAAAGAATATTATAGCTTGTATCTATTTTACTTGAATAACATTTCTTGGTTTTTCCTGTCAATTCGTCTAAAGACAACGGAATCAGCCTGACTTACTTGGATGTCGAATTACGAACTAATGTAGATTTTTGACCCATCTGGTGGAATAAATTTTTAATGTCTAAAAATTAAGGATTCAATTTTTTAATGTTATTTAATCAATTATTGTTACATTGTGTTTTCTATTAAAAACTTAGTCAATACAATCGTGAGTCATTTTGTGAATAGCTGGAAGTCGTGTTGACCGTTATGGATCAGCTTCTGTGCATAATAAGATTTTATTTATAAATGTATTTTTATTGTATTCTTGTATTCGAGGTATCATACTACCTACATGCAGAACAACTTTCGAACAAATAACTTTTGTGGTTTCACCACATTTACTTTACTTTCAGGAATTTTGGTATGTTTCTATTCACGAATTCTTTCTTCTCTTCATTGAGTAAACATTTCTTTTCTTTAACTTTATGAACTGAAGATACTGCTAAAATTTAAGCTTTTTGAAAGTATTCAGGGAAAATCGGGTCATTTCTATTTCCAGTCAGTGGCTGATCTAGATAGTAATTAGGGGGGGGGCTAACTGGGGTGCATTTTTGTTTAAAACTTGTGGTTTTGCAACACAAATTTTATAAATATTACCTTTAAATGAAATGCATCAAATAAATAATTAACAATCTGTTATTATTAATAACAAATAAAATACTTTATTAAAGTTATTAATATGGTATTATTAATTTTATTAATCTAGTATTATTAATAACAATATCAATTGTTACTATTAATTTTTATTAACAATTATTAATTTCGTAACACTTTTACAAAAGCATGCCATGTATCAACTTCAATTGTTAAGAGTTCAGGTCCAATGGGGGAGGGGCCAACATCCTCTTCGCCCCACCCCCTCACCATGGATGTGCCGCTGTTTCCAGTTCTGCATAAAATTCCGTTACCTCTAATGACTTGAATGATTTAGAACACATACTCGTATCATAAAAATATTTTAGAAAAACATAAGGAATTCTTCGCATTTTAAAGCTTACCGTGACCTAAACGTGATTTTTGCAGCCTTACTCGCCTTTCTCCGGCGGAGAGTTTTTTCGACGCTGGACCGCGGCTTGTACCGTTTCGCGAAATTAAATCGATTCGCGGTTCATTAGCGAATCCTGAAAGGAAAGATTCCACCATTGCTATCATGCGTCACGGCAGGATTCACACGAACTGGATCCAGGTGTAAGAGTAAAATGTTTGGATTGAATTTTCGTCGTTCTTAATACTAATAAGGATTTTTAAAAAAATATATACCCATGTGGTAATAAAATAGACTAGATTAACCCGCATGGAAAATTGAATCTAACGAATATTCTGTTTGAAAATACGAATGTTAATTTTTTTTTTAAATCTAAATAATGTGGTATGTACTACTAGTTGTAGGCAAGTTTCACTTTGTTTTATGTTTAGCTTTAACAATGTAAACATGGCATCAGCAAAGTTCTGAATAGTATATGGAACATTTCGTAATTCACGTACAATTCGCTGGGATCATTGTTTATTTTTTACCATACGCTTTCTTTTGTCCGGACTCAAGCAGTCAAGTTACGTCCTTTTCAAATAGCGTCCTTTCTTGATGTAATTTTTAAATGCTATTATGTCACAATGGGAAAGGTCAAAGATGAAATATTAGGAAACCTCAGGTACATTTTAATGCCCTAACGTATGATACTTATTCATTTGTTTGATTTGTTCCGTCCGGTTACCCAAAAAAAGGTAAAAAAATCAGGGGACATTTGCGTATTAATGTATATGATCCCCTTGATGTACATACATGAATTTCAAGTAAAGCACTAATATGTATTGTTTGTGTATCCTGAGATTATTTTTAAATAATCACTTGCATAATTTTTTAAACTTTAAATGTCTGATATAAAAATTAAAATAGTAGGATGAAAAATATGATAAACAGTTATCACGATCTGTTTCTCGCTACACCTGAATCGATTACACTCTCTCGGTAGCGTTCTCTGAACTGTTCTTCACAATTTCTGTTGCATGTTGAAGAGCTTTATAAAACACGAAGATATGCTAAAACTCAAATAATGTTGTAAACTACTTGGATTAGAGATTCAATACACTCGGATTTATTAATTGACCATTTACAGTCGTTTATTTGGATTATAATACATTTGCATTCACAAATATTCACACTGCATTCAACACATATTCGTACCATCATCAGGTATTTAACAGTATTATTAATAATGCTAGCAATATGACCTAAATTAAGAAATTACACTTACATAATATTTGTAATCTATAAAAGAATAGTTGGTATTACAAATATATTGTAATCCTAATAAACGTCTGTAAACTGTCGATGAATAATTGAGAATATATTAAAGATATTTGACGTAATTACCATAACATTTCAATATTATAGGATACTCGTTTAAAACATACCATCTTTTCACTATATGTTCACAGAATTGCTAAAGAAATAACTTCCCTTATATTTATAATTATGTAGTCAGAAATTTTTAATGTAGGAAAATTGTCCTCCAGTAGCATAATAATAATAATAATAATAATAATAATAATAATAGTTAACAACTTTTATAGTTGGGTAATATTCAATTAAGAAAATAAATATTGTAACTATAGTTACACTCTTAAATGTTTAAGTGGGCTAGTTTTCGTCGTAAAATATGGTCAAGAGTGTATGACATATAATATAACGCGATGCTGTTTTGAAAAATGATTTATCTCCTAACCTTTGATGAAATAAACGTGAGGATATCTGATGAAAATATTCTCACAGATTTCACGTTTACTTGTAAAATATATAACGTTCTATAATCGGATGTTTTTCTCCTTCATTAGTGAGGTGTTGGCGATGTCTTCAATGTTAACAGTTTTGGGCATTTTTGTGTTTAGGTAACTGAATGAAACTTATTTACTCAAGCTAACGTTTCGAGACCTGTATTTCGGCCTTTATTATGTCTGCGAAAAAGGTGTGATTATTACAATATTTTAAAATAATTCTTATGAAGGCTGAAGTATAGATTGTTGAAATTATAGTTGTGTTTAAACAGCAGATTCATTCAGTGATATAAACGTAAAAAAATAATACCTTACTTAATGTCCGCCCTTAGTTAAGTTCGGCATCGCAACTTCCAGAGCAAATATGCCGCCTTGACGATTGAGTTCTGTAAAAAACATCAATAAACCGTTTATGGGAAATAACAAAAATACCTCATAAAAATCACTTACAGATGGAAGGAACACTTTCGATTTTCGCGGTTCTATTTTATTTCCTTGTTCGTAAGATGACATTGTAGTACATTTATTCATAAGATGTCAATAGTATCATTTCATTTCCGTAAATCAGAAGCATGATGCGTCATGGCGTGTGGTAGAGGCTTCCGCCATTTTGTGTTGGAATCGAGATAGTTGCGGCGCAGTAATATCATTGATCGTTCTCATTCGAAACCGTCTTGTTGACAATGTTCAATTCTTATCGTGCCTACAATCCTTCTCATGTAGCGCGAGATATCTCTTATTTTGTTTTGTTAAACCCGTATATTATAAATCTGAAATCTTTGTGTCCTAGCCGGCCAAAAAATTAAGGAAAGTTAAAATTTTGTACGAGATTTGAAAACATCCGATGTGTACTTAGTACTATTTTTATCATTAATATATCTACTGAACATAGATTTGGAAATGGCTAAGTTTATAAAATCACTGATTGAATTTCAATACTCCTTCAAAAGCATTGGGAAGAACAAGCACTGTTAGAATTGATATGAAATTTCATGACTTTTTCGCGTTCTCTCACTATTTAAATTTCGTTTGGGTTATGAATTCAGTATACCCTGTTTCTACCATTGTGTCGTTTAAAAATTTTCTTATACAAACGAACAACTTTGTTTAAGATAATATTTTACTTGAATTAAAGTTTCGTGTAAACAAGCACCCCCATCGTACATGTAGATACATCTGTGAAAATTGACCAACTTCTAATAATTGGTAATAGAATAGACCAAATAAATACTGAATTAGGTTACAAGTATCGAAGAAAATAATCCAGGAATTTTCATGAATCATATTCGAGGTTCATGATAGACTACATAACCTTACATATCATACGGTTTATTATCTTTAAAGAAAGCCTATTTAAATCACCTATTATGAAGTAACCTTACGAATTAATGATTAATAGTACAAAGTGGTACTAGTTAATATTTTCTTGGACTGGATCCTTATTATACTTTAAACTACAACCGGAAACTAAACTGAAAATAATAATTTCAGAACCCTAACAGATAAGAACTATTTTTTATAACACTTGCAGAACGGTCCTCATATTTAATTTGGCGTTAAAGCACTGAAAATATTGAAGAAATCTTTATTGCCCTCGAACTGCGTCGTATAGGTGGTGGGTGATCCCACCACTCCATTAGCGCTCCGACCATTGTCAGGAGACAACAACAACGGAACGGCGGTCAAGAACAAAAGGACCGACCGACCGGCGAATTATAACAAATGAGCAACAGCGACCCGCAAGGCAGACGAAAGCGGGGTGCGAACGTATTGTGTCGGGTTCCGTCCTTCCCCATTCTTACCCACATTCAAATCACCGCCGCCGCCGTCATCATCCAAGCTTTGCTTATGCGTGTTTCTTCCTGGGATTACTACAGGTAAACGTATCGGACGAAGAGAGCAGGAAAATTTTTACTTCTCTTTTTCCCACCTTAGATTTCGCTATGGATGTGAATGAGAGTAAAACATATTTTACAACTTTATCCCTCTTATTTACCCTAACTCCATATTAAAACCTGTTTGCAAAACAAGTGCACATGCTTTCTCATACACTTTTAGGACTCTTATCTATATAGTACGCAAACTAACTTTACAAATAAAAAAGCAACAATTTTAATGCATCCTATATTGACAACTGCAGTTTAATCTTCTGCGAATAAAATAAGGGGAAAGTGATTGCTTTAAAATGGCAATTGTTTGGTACAATTTTTTCCAGAAATTAGGCGCAGAATCCAAAATAAAGCTATTTTTGTTTTTTTTATGTGCGCGGTGAAAAATAGTTTGTTCTAAGAAATATCCAGTAGGCGAATCAATCCGATGGTGATGGGTTAGGATGTGTGTGAGAGCGATAGGTTATGTGTCAGAGAGCAATTGGGAACGATGAAGTAGTGTCAGTGAGGGAGGTAGCCAGCTGCCTTCCGATATTTTATAGGCTATACGGTATACGCACGTCGTATTAAGAAAACATTCGGTATCAGAGACGCTAAAAACGAATATTTCTGTCAAAATCTCGCGATTTTTTTCTTGGTTAGAGTTTCTCTAGACCACGAAAGGAAAGAGAATGCTCATCAGCTTTATCCATTTTACTGATAAAGGAAAAATTTAAATGAGATTACAATAAAAGGTTAGGTTTTACATATATAATTAGGTTTTAATTTATATTTCAGCAGATAAAAATTAGGAAAGTAGAAGAACAGAGTTTGAATTTTTAAAATTTCAAAAGAACCGTACTCAGATTTCATATTCATATATTCAGATTCATATACGCTAAACAGATTTCGAGGTTTCTTACGTTTCATTGGATTATTTCACTGGACAAGCACCATCGAAAAGTATTTAAGTAATTCATGTTTATGTATAGATGATGTGGGTAATATCATTCGACGAAGAATTAAGAGGTCTTTACTACATTGAATATTTCTGTTTTTGAATTTTTTGCGTTAATGCTTCACAACTTTTTAAAGTTTCTTCTCGTGAATTTATATTTACGGACCGAAATGTACCATACGGTTTAGAACGTGAATTTTTTTAAAAATTTATTCTGATGCATGTACAGGATTTTATATACATCTGTTAGAGCTTGGGGCTATAATACACAACCAGTGCTTTATCGTAACTCTGCATAACTCCTCGTGTAACTTGCGGCAATTCGAATAGGAACGAGACAGAAATCACGTGATGATCGGTGACAACTGATGGGATCTCCCGAGTAGAGGAGGTGGCTGCAGTAGTGCCGACCTAAACCTGCACGTAGCTCCATCTCGCCGTCCCCCGAGGGAGAGACAGACGCCCGCCCTAATTGAAAGTCGCACCTTTGACGCCGGGCGGCGGGCGCAGAAGCTTCGCAGGGAGGCGGCGGTGCGGCGCGACGGTGACGGGGGCAGCGAAGGCGGCGCGCTTAATTAGAGCGACCGGCAAAAAACAATGCAAAGGCGCGGTAAATGCGGCGCGTAAACGACAATCGGCCACCGGTCTGCGGCAGAGACACCGGCCCCCACCCCCACTCGAGGGGGAGGGAGTTAAGGGAGAAAATATGAAGTGAGGAGAATGTGGAGCTCATGCTGTGAGAGCGCAGATTAATGAAGGGGATTGTCGGGTCGGAACAACGTCACAGCCAGATGAAAGTACGCTGCTTTTAAACGGTCATTACATTCCCTTCTCAAGATGGATTGGGGTTGAGTTTTGAGGAAAAATATTTTAATGTAGACTTTTAAATTCATTAAAAATATAATTAAATATTGATAAGTTTTGAAGAATGGTTGTACGTCAAGTAGTAGATCTATTTTTGTTAATTTCGAAGTGAAATTCAAAAATGTTGCTGTTGAATATTTCCATCGATGTAGTAATATTTTGCATTTATTGATTTTACATTTTGTAAACACTCTGTATATTTTCAAAATGTTAGTGTTAGTTTCATATATTGATGTGAAAGAATTATGAAGTATAAAAACACAGAAAGGGAGTGACATGTTACAGTCTGCTGAGCGCAGATCAGTCACAGTAAATTTTAAATAAGGAAACAATTGAAAATGTGGTTGAAAGTTGTTTTTTCAAATTAGTAGAGTTATTCGACAGATGATGTGACTATGTTGAAATTTTAAACGGTGATGTTGCTGAAAACCGAAAATCAAAATATTCCTGTACAGTTAAAGCAGGGTAATTTCTTTTTGAAATTCCAACTTATTACTACATGTATAACAACGAAGTTTCAAGTGAAGGATTTTTTTTCTCAGGCGAACTTGAAAGCAATTCAATCATGCTTCAAAAAAGTTTTATATGTTTCTCAGATTATGTGGGACCGTTAGTACGTATCTGTTCCGAGGAAGTAGGGTTACAGATGAATTTAAAATACATTGTTTTGTGGGGAGTTTGAAGATTTTATAATTTAACATCTAGAACATATATTGTTGGCATGTTTAATGTGAACATTTTGAATTTTCCTAACTTTTGGCTTACCCAAATATTTTTTGGTGGACTTTAATTGAAGAAACTTTTAATGAGAAGAGAGTTCACATTACGAATGTTTTATCGATGTACTAGAAATAAAAGGTGCGAGGTAACATTGTCCTTAACATTTATATTTCGCCTTACTTACTGTCGGAAAAAAAGTTGAAATCATTTTTTGCTGATATGATTCTATTCGTAAATAGCTAAATTTTGGGAATGGGATTGTTATATCTCTATGTTATGTATTTACTGATATTTGTTTCTCTAGTTCTCTTATAAATAATAATCAATCTCAATAAATAACGTTCTCTCTGATTTCGTTATTAATTGAGATTGATAATTTCGTTAAGAGACTATTGTTTCTTATAAAAAAAATAAATGATTTTATTTAAATTTGTTTTATAATTAACTTCACATAAAATGTATGATATTTAGAGAAATCTCTAAAAAACATTTCTGTTTTTTATTCTCCAAGACACGATTTGTCCTTAGTAGGGATTTGTGACGCAGTAAGATTTTTTTTCTTTTTTTCTTTGAAATAAGATGTTTATAATTTTATCTTCCCTTATTCCTTGGGTCGTTTTCGCGGTAAATAAATATAGGAACAATATATAATTATTGCTCGTTAAAGGAGAGAGTCCCTATTCTGTTCTTGACATATGACAAAAACTTTGAATAACTGTCGTAATATGGGCGAGATATCTTTTATTTAGTTACTCTCAAATATATTTGACTTGGAAGGAAACGTGAAAAGATTTTGAGAGAAAAAAGTTTATCGCGAACAGTATGTTTTGTCTCTTTGTATAGAAGGTTCACGTACATGACTAATGTTGTAGTAATAGAAACTATCAATACACAATGTTTTTGATAGATAACAGCTCTATGTAGATTAAAGAGATGGCATTGTTTTAAGAGGAGGGTCCGTTTTGGGGGCTTTTTCCTGTACATGAGAATGAACGTCTTGAACCATCACAAATAATTGTGTATTGTATTTTAACACTTGGGCATATGCCCCATCCAGAATGGGTTTTTCTCATGTTTTACTTCGGGTAGAGGCGGAATTTATATACGGGTTCTGAAGGGTCTTGCAAAGAGGCGACACTTTAATTATAATTTACCTCGAATTTAGAATTAGTTACTATTTAGAAGCAATATATTCGGAAAAAAATATAGTTCGGTAATATTACGTACTTGTGAACATTTTTGTTTTATTTAAAAAATTGTTGGTATTCTGTTAACATTATTTCACGTATATAACTTTTTTATTTTTATCTAAGGATAGCTGAAATTTTCAATCCGCCTCTGCCTTAGGGACCTTGATCGGAATTCATGGGATGGCCCTTGCGGGGAATAAATTAGTTCATGGTCCTACACGTGATCGTATGCAGTTTGGTGCTTTTTGACAATAACTTTATTTGTTTATCAGAATGAAATGGTCTACTCATCAGGTGAGGGATTTGCTTTTTTTGAGATAGGTAGTTCATATCACTCATACCACAGTATAAGGACAATTCTATCAATGTATTGACCACAAGACTCAGATATGTGAAAAAAATTCTACGACTCAAAACACTCAATTTAATACCACGCTTATTTTAATATAAATTTTATGACCAATTTCAGAACGATACCAAGCGATTTATTTTCACCTCAAGCTTTGTCCGAATGTTAGTCCAAAATGTCGGTAACACAAAATACAAGCTAAGAACTTACAACTAGTATTGTTATAACAATGCTTCGTTATTACGTCCTGTCAACCTTTTGTCACGTCTCCTGAACAAATTGTGAACGACCCTCATTGAGAGATGGGGGAAAAAAACGTTACATTTCGCACCTCTCGTTCCCCTAACTAACCAGGTGCTAAATAGCTCCAAATGAGACTGATACCTGAGAGAATCAGCAGGGAGTTTCCGTTTCAGAATACAAGATAGTAAAATAACGGCATCTCTTTCCAATTTTTTTCTCCAACTGGAAATTTTATTTGAAATAATGAGCTGTCGAATCGTTCGTGATAAATAATGGTAGATAGGATTTTTGTAAATAGAAATTTTGGTTCATCAAGATTGAGTTATATAGTGTTTTTCAAATTACCGAAATATAATTGTCAGGATGTCATTTTCGACATCCAAATTTTTTGACGGTATAATACTAAATTGTGAATAACTCTAAAAATCCATCGATATAGAAATTAAATTTTACGCGTATTGCATCCTCATAACATATTTATAACACTTGCTGAAAACTCGTATCCTCTCTCGGGAAAAGTTTGAAATTTTTATTGTAGATCCTTCTCGAATCTTTAAACGTCTAAAAATGTAGTAGCTTCCATACTGCATCATTCATCAATTTAGTGTCATTGCATTGCCTTTGTGTGAATTTTATCAGTAAATTCATAACAAAAATCATTAACCAGTAGTTGCTTCTTTATTCATTTCACGATTATATTCCATAAATTTATTCGGCAGTAAATCCCAAAGATTTATTTTCTTCTTAAAACTAATATTAAGCAAGTAAATGTAATATTAGGAATTTGCATTAATGTTCTGTAAGCCCCTTATACTTCCACATATTCCGCATGCAATTAGCAGATTGCTCAAAAGGTATTAATATTTTTTTAGTTCCATTTCAGTTTTTTGGAGTGGTTTTATTCTTGATTTTTGAACATGCTAGATATTGTTTTTCTATTTTCCCAGTTTTGTACCATTTGAACGATTTTTCTATTAAAACTAAATGGAATGGAGCCTCAGATCAAGCAAAGCCGTTGAGCTCCTAAATTTTCTCCTTCCTGATTTTATTTTAAATATACATTAACATTTGAACGCTTGTTTAGTTTACGCTTCTTAGGAAAATGAAGCATGGCATGAGTTATCAAGTAAATTTGTTTCCTGATATGTTGCTGAATATTAGATTGGAGTTTTTTTATAAATATAAAATTCATATATATTTGGTTTGAAGGAGAGTAGAGAAAATAAAATATTTTTATTTCGTTAAATACTTTCTCCAACCAAAAAACAAATATTATATTCATACAACACAGCAAGTTCGATCATACAACACAATACTGTTCATACCGCCCACTGATTAATTTTTTGCGTAGTTCAAAGTCATAATTGATTGGTTTTCTTTCCTTTTAAAGTTCACCTCTCCCCAGTCTTGCAGCTGATGTGGTAGGGATGTCAACAAAATTCTTTATTTATAAACATACGGGGAATGTTGATAATAACTCTCATGCTTTCCTCGTCATTATTGATGCCGTTGCAAACACTACCGTAGTGTGAGAACCTTTAACCACTTTTTAAATATGGCGCCCTCATTCTATACGCGTGGTTTGTGATAAATATGTACATCATTTTCTGTAATTTTTCGCATGTAATGAATATTATTTTTCCAATGTGGTTGATATCAGTCTCGTGGTTTTGGAGATGAGAAATAAATAGGTGCCATGGAAAAATACTTTGCTCATCCTCAGGTGTTAATATATGAAATTTGAAAATTTGGAATGTAGGAGGGACATTTGAAATTGAAATTTTGAAGAATTTACTGANATATATATATATATATATATATATATATATATATATATATATATATATATATATATATATATATAAAATCATCCCTGAATATATTCCACTACTTTTTTGCTGTACGTACCGTGACATAACTCATACCAAAGTACATCTACGATTATTAACGACCTTTGTTCAATGATGTGAGACGAACAGATTACAGTAAACTACATTAAAGAGAGTTAGTTAGAACCCTCGCCCAGTCGCTGCTTACGAAGCGTCGCCATCTGGTGATGAGGCGGGGGTGCGTTCGAGCTGCCAATCCCCTGCAGGGCTAGCGCCCCACGCCCATATGGCGAGTTGCACCATCAGACCGTTAATTTGTTATAGCCATAAGGTGACACTAATTTGTTATTCCCCAACAAGGACGTTCTTTTACCTTCCGAATACAACACAGTGTGAAAGAAGCAAAAACTAAATGTGGTAATGACTCTTAAAAAATTATATATATATAGCTGAGAAAAAACTCATCAAATTTGGACAAAGTATGTTAATTTAGCTGGATCTCATCCCATGCGCTTTTTTCATTCTCGCTTATTGACATTTTCCTATATTCTTGCATGAACGTTTAGTGCTTCAAGCGATTATAACAAAGGGGAAGAACTTTCTTAGTCGCATTGTGTGCTTACATAAGAGCAAATTTAAATTTTGACAGCTGTTCCGTCTGTGTATATAAAACTTTTAACCCTTGTAGGACGATCATATTTCCATAACAATAATATTCATAAAATATCTCTGTTTATTACATCACTTAAGATTAAAAAAGAAAAAGAAAACAAAGTACTCGTTCATTGTAATTTCTGCCATACTTAAATTCTACGTTATAATAACACATCTATTACATTTTTTTATTACTAGATTCTGAAAACTAATTACATCACTGTGTTCGGATCACATAAGTTTTCTTTCTATATTTTTGATTCATGTCTCAGAGTTTTCACCTACAGTATTCGGCTAACCTTCGACCTATCTTTTGCTCTATGACGTTTCTCTATCGCTTTAATTTCATGATGAAAACGTTCACCATATTCATTGCTCAAGGTCAAATATATTTTGTAAGGATACAAATAAAAAAATATGGTTTCGAGTCAATCGAGCGAAAGTGAGTTATGATTGAATTACGTCAACAAAAGCATAGAAACGTCCGCAAAAAGCTGATAATATGTGATCTGACAATGTGAAAATCACAAATATGTCATGATTTGGTCTGGATAAATCATTCTTCGGAAAATTTAAAAAATATCCGTGAGAATACAATGCACCACTCAGAACATCGCATTTTTTTTTCATTTTAGAGAGAATAATCGCTTTTCATTTAAATTAACATAACGCATTCATAGTAATTCATTCACGAATTATATGGTCTGCATTTCGTTAGAATATTTGTTTCGAAGCGGATTTTCATTAAAATGGAAAACATTTAACCCTTACTATTGTCCTCACCTCGGTTAATAGCGTTAGGCGGCGCAGACTCAGACTGATAATTTTGTATTGATGACAATTTTTTCTCTAGCAACCGTTCACACGGTACCTACGCTGCCAGCATCTGCACTGTGTCAACGCTGGCATAACAATCTAACCAGCTTTCGATTCTCTCTTGAAATTTTCTTCTGTACTCAACCCTGGCACAGTTATGTACATTATTTCAGTAGCCTCATCCTGACCTGGGTTTTTCTCCGGTTTCCCTTCGGGTAGGGGCGGATTTAATATATAGTCTCTCCAGTCTCTTGTCTAGGGGCGGTGTCTATTGGAATACATCTCAAATTTAGAGTTATATAATATATACGATTAATAAACAATATTTTCCGAATAATCTGTAGGTTAATATTAGTAAGTAGTTCTGAAAAAAAAATTGTGTTTGTTAAAGAAAATTGTTGGTATTCTTTCAATTTTATATCATGTACTGAACTATTTTTATTCTTATCTTAGGAATGAGCAAAAATGTTAATTCCACCTCGGTCTCAGGGCCCTTGATCGGAATTGATGGGATGGTCCCTTGCTTGTTTCCGGAGAGTAAATTAGTTCAGTGTCCTCCACGTGATCTTATGCAGTTTTTACTTCTGTTTTTGACAATAAATTACGGCCTCTCAGCACACAAACACACAAGCACACAATAAAACGGTCTCTCATCACACAAACAGTATTCTATATTCTGCCTCCACGTTTCAACGTTCCACAAATAAACCAAGAAATTAACCTGGCAAACATCTTCCTAAAACATAACCAAGAAATTAACCTGGCAGACACAAAAATCACATATTTTGATTTGCAACCACACCTGACTGCCAAGGACTTTACCCAGTACGGTTTACACCTGAGACCGTCTGAAAAACATCACTTCAGTTCTCTCCTACTTCATATCTGACCTCACATTTTCCTCTTGCTCCTTCACCCACTCCTACACCTCCTCTTCCACCTCTCTCTGCTCCTACCTCATCATCACCCCCTCCCTTTCCCATCTCCACAACCATTTCTTCCCCTCTCCCTGTTCTTTCGCCACCTCTTTCCTCATCTCACTCGCCCTCATCTATTCCTACATCCACATCTCTTCCGCCCCCATACACAGTTCCAACTTACGCTCAAGAGTACAATGTGGAACTCGCAGGTGACAATGGTGTTCGGATGCAGCGTACGGGCTTGATCCGGGACTAGAAGCTGTAGCGATTTCATATTCCCCTCCACAATCTAACTTCCATTCCATTTCTCGAAAATCACAAAATCTTTGCGAAAATAAAATAGTGTTATTTAATCACAATGTCCAATCCCTTTCAAACAAATTGACAGACATTGATATTCTTGTACACGACAATCCATTCGATTTGCTATGTCTCACAGAACGTCGGTCTTCAACTAACAACATCAATGGTACTTATATTTCTAATTATCATTTAGCAAGTTCTTAATGTCGACAAAATTTTAAAGGAAAACATCCCCAC
>NNCF01127130.1:45477-70833 GCA_002313205.1 Laupala kohalensis | reverse complement strand
TTTGCGTTAAATTACAAACATATTGACATAATATATGTATTATTACTCGCAGCTAACTTTTTATCTTATCTAGGAACTATTGCTGAAGTTTTTGAATCCTCCTCTGCCTTAGGACCTTTGATCGGAATNCCTCTGCCTTAGGGCCCTTGATCGGAATTGATGGGATGGTCCCTTGCTTGCTTCCGGAGAGTAAATTAGTTTTTTTTCCTCCACGTGGTCATACGCAGTTTGTACTGTTTTTTGACAATAAATTTATTTTATTCAATTATTGTAGGTTTGTCAACAATTGCGGATAACAACGGCCGTGCCCAAATCGTGAAGAAAAGATGTTACGTTTACTTGTTACACTCTTCCGGTACAGTAGGGATCTGACGCAGATCACTCGCGTATTTGTCCGGTTCGAGTACGCAACCAGCAAAGTCAATGGAAAACGCCAGAAGAAACACCTCTCATGTACTTCCTACATCCCTTAAGAAACATGAAAATCGTGGTTACCCCAGAAAGATACGAAAACCGCATAGAAAACGGTTCCCGGATGGTCGAACAGGTAGGCGACCTTTGCATAGCCACACACATCGCTAAGGTTCCAGTACTTGCAGCCGATCTTCTCGGAGCACAACGGGCACATCTGGAATGAATTCCCTTCAGAGCATACTTCGACCGCGAGGCGATTGGTGTGCATGGTGGCGACTCCATAGAGGAACACCAGCACTCCAACGATGGCGGCGGGGAGAAGCCATCCGGTGTAGAATCCTGAAATGCAGATGAGATTCATGACGTAGTTTAAGTTACGTACCTAGTTTTGTGAAATCAAGTATCCAATTCTTGTCTTTTAACTTATACTACAAATCATGAATAGGATCGATATGTATGTTTCTCCACGTTTGTTTTTTTTTCGTCCCGGTAGAAAAGTCAAACCACAGAACAAATAATGAGGTAAAATTATAAACATAAGATAATAAGACAAAAGATAAAGTGATTTGAAATCAAATTTGATCAAATTTAAATGCAAAATTCAAAATAATTGCCCAGCTATGAGATGTGTCGTGCGGGATTATTTTGAAAATGATTTATTTTCAACGGCATTGCCCGCCCCCCGAAAATTAGCCAAACAGTTTACTTTCCTTTGTTTATAAATTTGGTGGAAATAATTGGAAAAACATATTTTTGGACTTGAACTTGTTATAAAGTATTTCCTTTGAATTTTCGGATACAAAATATTATACGACTTCACTTACCTAGCCAGGCAAAGTATATAGCGATTTTCTCTCCAAAATACTCTCGGATGTGATCGAGAGGCTGATATTTGTACCATTTTCCCCATCGTGCCCAGTATTCGTACAGGATTTGACGGGAGTTCAGGGGCTCTATGATGTTTCCCTTCTTGTCTTTCTTGACTTCATATGGACCCTGGTAATAGAAGAAAATACACCCGTCACAAATCTTTTCACATAATTTTTATATATTTTTCTTGTCTCTATTAAAGCATATCTATATGAAATAACATATTAAAAAAAGGTCAAGAAAAAAGTTCTTTGATTTCTTTTATAGCTCATTTTATCTCATCCACAAAACTTTTGAAAATATTATACATTACATTCTTGTAATTTTATTCGTAATGGATAAGTGATTCACAGCCTGAGATCTTTTTATACTTATTTTCTTCAAATAAATGGATTTAAAATTAATGATCACCCTCACTTTTTTGGAAAATAAATTAATGTTCTCAATGTACTAATGTTTAATATTAAAAGAATTTTTAACTTTTGCCCCCGGAAAAAAATATTTAAAAACTTTATAGAGAGACTGTTGTCAGGTCACTTATGTTTCCTTTACAGTTTTAAAATTATGTCCCAAAATGCGTCGCAATCGTACAGTGCTAAAGCGGCATTGAAGTCACGCCCGCAGTGCATAGCATGTGATATGTGGAAGGATACCATCAGCAGTTTAAATTATGTTGTATATCCACCCTTTACCCCGAGGAGACTCCATCATACTTTTACAGGGTGGGTAAAATAAAACTTAGCCGGAAAAGAATTGCCCTGACACGGAACTAACGTTACGTCCAGAACCTGTTCAATCCATTTTTTGGATCAACACAAAGAAGATGAACGATTGTATGGATATATTCAGCAAGACGAAGTAACAGCACACACCACCTTCAGAGACTTGTCACGAGTGCATGAGGTGTTCGGTGAGGAGACGACAGTCAACAGAGACAGAGACAACTCCCGACCTCCTCCTCGATCACCTGATTTTTTACCTACGAGGCCAATTGAAAGGTGAGGTGTACTTAAAGAATCCTCATGCACTGGAAGAACTGTAGTAGAACATTGAAAACGCTATTGCTGCTGTTCCTCAAGCAGACCTGCTACGCATGTCGAACAGTTGCTGCATCAACGTCAGCGGTGACCGTTTTCAGCATTTTTTTTTTTTTTTGATGGACAGTTCTCCTGTTACGTAACAATTCCGTATCAGTCTTATAAATATTTTCCAGGTCAGTTTGATTTTACCCACACTGTAGTAGTCGACAGAGATAGTTGCCCCAACACACACAGACACATTCTCTGTGAATCAGCACTTCAACTATCGCTTGAGTTTGGCATCGGACTCTTCGCACTTGACTTACGTCGTGAAGTGGAAAAGCGGAGATGAAGACTCCTTCTTCCACCAGCCGTTCGATGCCCACTTCTCCCTTCTTCTTCTTTCCGAACACAGCCGTCGACAGAATCTCGTAGAGGATTCGACCGCGCTGCACGTTTGTGAAGTACGTTTCGTGGTTGTCGCTGCCTAGAAACCTAATGTGCAAACATTTACGGATCAATTAGAACCATTGTGGTAGACAAATTCACTATTTCAAATACGGAAGAGGGTATTCTTCAAACGAGAAACTTTGAGTAAGAATTTGAAAGTATAACGAAATAATAATAATAAATAAATAAATAAATGATAATGATAAAAAACTCATGAGAATTGAAAATAATATAATGGAAGAGAGGCAGTTACCAGAAATATTGTTGAGATGAAATGAATGAATGTAATTTCGCCTAGCTTCGATCATAATACGATGTACAAAGATGTCATTAATAGACAAATTGAGTATTTAAAAACCTCTACTATGTTTGGACACTGTAATGTCTCTATCAGATTTCTTGAGTAAAATGGGATATAAATTCATCAAACAATGTAGAAATGAACTTGGTATTAATAGACATAGAAATATTATACAAATTTGCTTAAATACATTTTTCCTAAATTAAAGAATTGAAATTTTGTAGTACATCTGTATTTGATTTAATACGTTCTTTGAGGTACTTACTTTCTTGGTTCGCAGTATATTTCATTTGGATTTCTGTTCCATCTTACGAGACGTGATAACGATACATAACAGCGAAGAAACGCAGTGAAGGTTTTCAATAATTCGTTATCTACATTTCATTTATTGCAAGTCTTCCTCTCTTTTCTTTGAAAAAGTCGACCATTTTAGAAATGCAACTTAAATGAAAACCTAATTTTGGCGAGTTTAACAAAAGTATTAAGTTCTGGCAATTCATATACTTAATATCAATCAAAAAATACTTGAATGAAAATTTAAAATTTTATGGAACTATTTTGACTTTTTCAATATTTTTGGTAATACTACTCTACGAAAGCGATCATGCGATAAGAAGCTTCCAGTCTGGTCTGATAAGACATTTACCATGTTAGTATGCCCAGTTTGTTTCTGCAACCTTGATTAGTTTCTGAAATAAAGTGTATATTAGTGACACAGTGCGTTGGCAATTTGCGGTGTTGTTTGATCTACTACTTCCGTCATTAGGGAAATGGACCATGAATATTTCCAAGAATACTTACAACGAAGCCACATTGACAATTGTGGTGAAGTTGTTTACAGTTACTTGTGACAATTATGGAGAGCCTGACTTTATCTCCAGGCTCGGACTACTCAAGTTTCTTGATCATGAAGAAGAGTGATTGGAAAGTCAAGCTCTCGTAATGTGTAATAATGCAGTTTGCGTGAATATTAATCAAATTTTACGGTGCAAGTTGTATCTGTCCAATTTCGTGCGGTTAGTAGCAAATGAAAATGTATTTGTCTTTCATGATATCTTCAAATTTACTTTTACAATGAAATAATAACCCATTTTTAGATTCTGACGAAAATCCATGGCTGAGTTGAACTATTTATACTTTCTCTCTATTTTCTTTTTATAAAACCATACATTTTTACTTCAGCAGATAGCAGTCATTGCTTGAAAAGACAGACAAGATTATTATGATTATATATTGTTACATGTTGCAAGTATTGACCAAAAACACGGTTTTCCCAATTTTTACATTTTATAGATAAGGTATTACAATAACTAGCATAAAGTGTGTTAGGTGAATTTTTTCTACACAAAGATAAACCTATATCAGTGTCTAATGAAATTGCTACGAATAAATTGCTACAACATCGAGGTACAATAATTTGCACATGCAAAATCTCTAAGCGTATGTTACAGTGTATGCAAAACAGTTAGGAGGGAGCGATAAAATTTTTGTTTTATGTTAAAGAATTTTCTGCTAAGAATTTCATTTAAGAATGTTTAAAAGGAACACTTTTTCGACGTAAACGCAGAAATGTAATGGAGTACTGTAACCTACAAGTTCGGAACACCTTTTTCAATGAATATATCTCAAAAGAAGCAACTGTGTGATGAATATAATTTTCAAGAGATTAGATGCATAGGATAATATGAACAAGAGATTTATTATGATTACTTCAGGAAGTACTTATTCTTAAAAGATGAGGATGCATGTCAGAAGATAACTATGATAAAGTTACAGTACGTCTGTCCAGACATTGTTCAGGACTCCAATAATATGATGGTGTGTTGATATTTTTTGAAGCTACTTTGATAATGTTGCCAGAATTTAGGCTTACCAGAAACCAAAAATCAAACCAAACCAACGAACTTAATAATAATCAACGAATTTATGGATGATGTTTATTGAAGTGAACATTTTTAGTGGTTTTTGTAAGTTGTAAAATAAATTAAATGTAATTTTAGTTCTTTATCCCCGGTGGAACTGGAAAACCCTTGGTTCAAAGCATTATGTTGCATTCTACGATGCAGAAATAAAATAGTTTTACCACTTGTTCGGTCTGGAATAGCGACGACTCTTCCTGAAGGCGGGAGACCTTTCCGTTGTAACTCCAAGTGTCCTGTTCCTATTTTAGAAATGCGAGTCATGTAATAAAAAGTTTTTTGATATGCGAGACTTACGTATATTCTTGTTAATGTGAGGTTAAATTTATACAGATTTCAAGGAAGCAAATTCTCGAGCAACGTTATCACGTTTAATTAATGTAAATAAATGGAGAACTGGAATATTCGGTAATAACATCGGTCACATTTTTTGGTTAGAGGACGTCATTATCTATGTGTAGAGTTGACATTAAAAAATAAATATAATGAGGTGAATGGTTGACAGTGACGTCACATGGCAAAGTAAAAACACATAGCAAGGGAATCTAAAATGTCTATTTTTGAACTGAAATTAATTGCATGTGAAAAAGTTTTCGTTAAGAGTTTTAAGACTTTTTTAGCATCTCAGAGTTAACCGAGTCATTGGAAGGCATAATGAGAAAACAACAACGAAACAAATATGTTTCTTTAATGGCAGTTTAAGAGTTAAAATGTAATGAAAATCACAGGTGAGAAGGAGCCATTACAGACACTTGACTTCTCGAATATGTGAATTTACAATGTGTAAAGAAGAAAATTATTTATTTATTATATTTAAACTTATAAAATATTAAAAATAAATATTTATGACATTTTAAGAATGATATGTTCTCTACAATTATTAAAATTTCTATGAATTATGTTATTTCTGGATTTTGTTATGTTTTCTATTTGAATTTCTTGTATATTATTTAAGAATATTTTTTTAGATAAGCGAGATGAAGGTTGGACAGTGTATACTTTTCACAATAAATAATTTTTGATTGTCTTATTCTTTATCTTCTAAATAAATAAATTCTTCCAACAACTGTGTGTATCAATTTTTAGACAATCAGTTTCCAGGCCGAATTACGGGAAGGATCTTCTCATAAATAAGATGTACAACTCTTCATTTAATTACATTTATTGTATTGTTTTTTGTTTGTTTTTGCCAACGTTTTGAGGTTATGTGTTAACCTCTTCCTCAGGGCTGTGGATTGTCAGTAGAAAAATATTTTTTCATGAAGAACAACAATTAAAAAAATGTTTTCTACTGACAATCCACAGCCCTGAAGAAGAGGTTAACACATAACCTCAAATCGTTGGCAAAAAACAATACAATAAATGTAATTAAACGAAGAGTTGTACATCTTATTTATGAGAAGATCCTTCCCGTAATTCAGCTTGGAAATTGATTGTCTTAAAATTGAGACACATAGTTGTTGGAAGAATTTGTTGGAAGATTTATTTAGAAGGGCAGTGCATGAGTTGAGTCTGTCTTTCCACCTGGAGAGGGTTTACGTCCCGTGTTTCAGTCATTTGGTACTGTTTCTTCGATTTGTCTACTGTGTCACAATTATATTTTCAACCTTCCATCCCATTACACCAAACATCTACCAAATATATTTAATGTACCCATTGTTTTTTGAAAATAGATTTTTTCTTTGCATAATCGTAAATTAATAGGCTTCGAAATATAGTTTTGTAACTTGTAAACTGAACAAGTTTTCTCAAAACTCCTAATTCACCAACTATTTTCGTGAGGCTCTTTACGTATGTTCCCCCGGCGTCGGTACCAATCATACGCTTAGTCGTTTTGCAACGCGAGAGATTTCCTCTTATGGTTTTATATATTTTATGGATTATCTATCAATGTATATTCGTCAAGAATCCTGAAAAAACATAATAAAGAAAACAGGGATTTGAAAGATGTTTAAGAAACTTTTGTTGGGAAAAAAGATCTTTTTGTTAAGCATTCAATTTAGATTTTTATAGACATATTACTGCTTGTTGGTATGTTTCTGTAAATTAGTGTATTTACTTTAAAATCTGTTTGTGGGACCCAGGATCGTGCTTCTTTTATTCTAACGAGTAGCATTGTCTTCAATTCTGATCTGCAACCGGTACTGCATACTATGAAATCGGAATTTGTTTGCCTAAATAATAGATCATAAAGACTACATAATAGATGATTTTTGCAGATACCCATAGGGAAAACACGATAAAAAGTTAAACTTTCTATTTAAGAAATGAGTCTGTACTCCCAGCCCTCAAATGTGATGGGTAACGAATGTTCCTGAAACATCCATCTTTGTGTAGCAATTGTAGATGTAAATTACCAATCTCCAATGTTACTCAGCAATTTATGTTTAAAAACAATATTACCTACATTTTTCATACCATGCAAAATATATTATGTATTGATTATAATTTATCTTTAAGATAGAGAAAATGAAATACATATAGAAAATGAAGTAAATCGTTAAAAATGAAGAGTGTTTATGTCCTGAAGTAGGGCCTGAGACACATGCTTTGATAAACATGAGCATTGCTGTATCAGTATTTTGTTCATTTCAGTGTGAAGAAAGAAATATTCAATACACCCATGAAATATTATAATAGATTACATACCTGTCGATCTTCGATTTCCGAAATGGACACGTGTAGTAGTCCAGAGGCTTATTGGGAACTTCCTCCCCCATGCCGTTGGGAAGCCTCAAAGCCTTCAGCAGCAGCTCCGACCAGTTGGTGGATGGGTTTGGGTGGGCCTAGGAAGATTAATTGCGAATATTAGATAAACGTCTACTTATTGTACAAATTACGTCTGAACTACATGGACAGTTTAACGTAATAAAACAGTTCTGTACCAATCAAATAATAATATTGGTGGAAAGTCCTGAAATCTAATTTTTCCTGATTTTAACTTAATTTGGATAGAGCTTAAAATACAGAATTACTTCCAAGAGAGTAAACTGAAAACATTTTTTTTACGAGTTAATAATACGCGAAGCATTACGTTAAGTTAAATGAATCATTCTGCTCCATCAAGACTAGTGCAACAGACATAAGAGTAATTAAATTCTAACGCATTAATGTTATTCACTATCATTTATACAGGAACGTAATACATTTTTTTATTGAATTATTTTATGTTATAATTGGAAACTTGTTAGCCAGTTTCTAGACACATATATGAGCTATATTTCTTCCCAGTCATAAAAATTCAAGAAATGGTTTTAAATTAGAAGTCTGACTTGGGAGTTAAAACATCCTTGGATGGTGTAAAAAGATGAAGCATATTACCTGAAGTGGTGCTCTCATGTTGAGTTCTTCCGCGAAGTGGCACAGCACCGACCATGTGGCATGCAACTTGATGAAGCACACCAGTTTGCGATTATTACTTTCCACTACTTCCTGCAGGCAGATATAAAACGGTCTTAATGGATCTATGTTCTAAGTTTAGTACAAGCAAAAATTTCCCTAGGTGAACATATCCACTTAGTTTTGGTAGAAAAGATTTTTAACACGTTTAATTTTGTCTGTATTAATATTTATTCATAAAAGATGCGTAAATCAAATTTCTCCCGCCATTCTTATGACAGAAAAATAGTGGAATGTATTTTTTTTTTCGACGTATTCAAGATTTAATAGTTCAGATGTCCTTTAAAAATGTTATCTGTTCTTCCCGGTATATAAGAATCAAGAAAGAATCATAAAATTACAAAAAGTAAATGAGCTCACATGGAGTCATTTTAACAAGTAATCTATCTCGGTCAATGCAAAATTAAGACTTTACAACACAGTAGTTCGACCGGAAGCACTGTATGCTGCAGAAACGACGGTGATTCATGGCCAAACAAAAATAAAAGAAATTGAAAAACAGTAAAGGAAAATTCTCAGGAAAATATATGGTCCAGTTTTTTGTTAAGGAATTTGGATAAAGAGGCCATCAACAGAGATCTACAAACACACAGGAACAATAACAGATGCCGTTAGAAAAAGAAGAATGAAATTTTACGGACATGTCCGCAGGATGGAAAAGGGTAGGCTCACAAGGTAAATCTTCTAGATAACGAATGCTAGTAAAAACAAAACAAAATGGATCAGCGAAACAGGAGAAGACATTAAAGAAGTGGGAATTAGAGATGACAACATAAACAATCGAGAGCAGTTCAGGAACATCATAAAAACATACACTTAAACAATACCACACACAAAATAGAACAGGACATACATGGTCAGAAGAGCGCAAGAGAAAACACAACGAACTTACGAAGAGAATTTGGGAAGAAGAAGAAGACATCATGACTACTCAAGTTCAAACGCTCTCTTACAATTGAACAATCGAATATATATAATATTTTTCATCTAAACATATAGTTTAATAACTTTCCTGGCGTGTCATATTCCCTCTCTTATAAATATAAGAGGCAAAAATTCACAAATAATTGAAATGTAAATAGAGATATTTTTCAGATCCCATTCACGATGTCTTTGTCAACATAGATAATCTCAAGGCATCGTGTAATTGCGATGTTAATGATTATTCTGCATTTTTCAAGTATATAATATGGAGCTTCAAAATATCTCGAGAAAGAACACTTCCTTTTATTGAGAAGACAGAAAAATCCATGTTGAGGTGAACGAAAATAAATCGCGACTGAAATCGCAGTTAGTCGCTTGAATATAAATTGAGCGCTAAGCCGGCTTGGGTCAGGTTTTTCTCAGAGTTTTCTTTCTGCGGATGGAAAGGGATTCACATAAAGCTCATTGNCAGAGTTTTCTTTCTGCGGATGGAAAGGGATTCACATAAAGCTCATTGGACTCGAACTTTCACGTTGAACTCGAACACACGGGTGGCAGCATTTCGCGGCGACAGTGTCATTAATTCAATTGTTATTATTGATCTCGAATTTTGAGTAAAATTTATTTACGATTTTTCAAATAATAAATTAACAAAACACTACGTACTAATAGTTCTTAATAATTTGTTAGTTTATTATCCCTCATGTGGTCATACGCAGTTTGCAACTGCTCTTTTGACAATGAAGTTTATTTATTTGTTTAATAATCTATTGAAAATACATGTTGTTGGCCTTTTAGGTGGGAAGCGCATGTCATAATTTTGCCTTGGGGTGCAAAAATATTAAATACTTCAGTGTTTAGTCACTTTGGATNATAATACATTTGTACATTTATACAGAGTTTGGTTTGAAATTAGACTTGAGGTAATTATCGAGATAAGGGCTTATTTCACGTATTGCACTGGAAGTGCAATTTAAAACAAAACAAAAATTACAATCTATTTGATACATTTAAATTCTCTTAATATTTGCCATCATTTAACTGCGTGCGAATTATTCGCTCGTGTTTATCTAGGGAAACGACGATGCTTGGACTGGTGCAGTGGGACGGAATCAATTAGCAAGTTAATGAAATAGTATGGACACAGGGACGCAGCGGTCCGGCACGTCGCGACGTGTAATTTCCTCAGGGAGACACATCGGCCGTAAATCACGGGTGGAACAAAGATCGATAGGCAGAAGATGTGACAAAACAAACGCTCTCATGTGTGAATTCTCCCCCCCTCCCTGGATTTCAAATTTGAGTCTTCATTAAGGATTGCCTTCGTCGTGCACTCCACATGTGAAATTAATATTATGACGCGGGTTATTCTGTGGTTTTCCTTCGTGTAGAGGCGTATTTATAAAACGCGGATATGTCACAAACTCTTTTGTTATAAATAATATTGATTTTTACTGCACTTCATATATACGATTTATTTCAGAAATAATGAACAGATAACAGTAGGTATTTGTTAAATAACTTTTTTATAAATTTTATACCCACCACTGCCCTTGATCGGAATTGATGGGATGATCCCCTGCTCGTTTCCGGAGAGTAACTTACTTTATTACCCCCCCCCCCTTCGTGGTCATACGTAATTTGCTATTACTTTTTTTGATTAATAAAGTTATTTACATTATATAATTTATTTAATACTATATGAAAGGAAACGTAAAGTAGTAAAGTAGAAAAAGAACTGTGAGTTCATATACGAAACACGACATAATTCGTGGTGAGACGACATCTACGTCTTATAAAAAAGTAAAAAGTTCAAATATGTGGAAAAAAAATTTAAACGTTAAAAAACATCCACTATAGCTGATTTCTGCATTAATAGATATGGTAAGTACATTCACTAATTAAAATAATTTTTGAAAATTTTCGGAGGATGTGTAATCAACGCATTTTTTGCGTTCTTAGTTCCAGACGGCTTTACTTTCTGAGTGCAAAATGTTAAATATTTACAAAGAATAAACGTTAATTTGCGCAGAATAAGGCAATTATTTAATTCAGTATTCGTTTTGTGATATACCATTACCAAGTAATAAAGCAGTGACGAACTGTTTAGGGCGATGAAGAAATGAGAACGCGAAGGTTTCGAAGCACCGATAACAATAGAGGCAGGGAACAGTCAGAGTTATAGATGAGCATTTTCGGGTCATCCAGCCTTAGTGCCAGGGTATGGTGCCGACGTCCCATATACGCGCATGGGCTTCTGTAGTTGAGATATGGACTCTCCATCGGAACAAAAATAATCGATCGGAACAGATAACTTACATTGGGACTTTTGTCGAAAGTGGACTAGATCAAAGCTAAATTTTTCGAAAATGAGTTTATTTTATTCTACGTTGACCGGTGAGAGACGAAAAAGTCACGGAAATGTCTGGGAGTGATATCAGCGAGTTCGCGCGCGCAGATGGAGCGTCTGTAGAACCATAAAGTTTATACCTTAAGTGTATACGTTAAGAGTATACAAATTCAATGCTAGAACTTACGGAATGGATTAATAGACTCGCTCACATTAAGAAATATGCGGTATACGGTGTCATGACACAGCCTAGCTATTCGACGTATATTCTAGAATTAACTGATTTACTTAAGCATTTGTTTACATCTACTACCAATAACGTCAAGTTAGGAGGATTAATATAACGCCGAGAGGAAATGAAGTTATTACCACTTTTGTTATATATGCCGATAGAATGTATACAATCCAAATATCCTTTGAATGTTTTTTCGACATAATGTATAATGGGTATAAAAAAGATATTTGCTTGTTCCTAGTATCAAAAGTCCTTTCTTTTCATTCTAGTTGGATAAGCGAAAGTANATCCTTAATAAAGTAAATACAGTGAAGTTTTATTTTATGAAGTGGGTAGCTTGGATGGAATTTAAAAAGAAATATGAAGAAAATGTGAATCATTAAGCATACTTGGCTTGCCTTCACTTCTCTGGAATAATTACCACAACTTGCAAAAGTATGTTTCTGAGAACACGAATATAAAATATTTTAGAGAAAAAAATCTGTTGGCTTCTCTCATCAAAAAACGAGCTAAATTTACTATGGTTTTTTCTTTTACTCGTCTTATCGTTATGTTACAAGCAATAATGATGTGAAATAGTGCTACTGTCATGGTATACTGGTATAATAATGAATAATTTTCAATGAACTCCGGTAATTCAATTTTTTAAATTTCTTAAGTTAAATTCATAGTTGAGTAGTTTAAACTATTTCAATAACAATAAATAATAATAATTGTTTTGAATCCCAAGAGAGTTAAAAAACAGTAAACACTGATTTTTGTGGTGGATTATCGCAATTCTTCTTCCTCCTCCGCTCTGATCGTCGATGTGGCTGCTGCTGCTTCGGTGCGAGGCAAAGAGATGCGTCATCCGCATCTATATCCGGTGTGCGGACGGCGCCAAAGCAAGCAAAGACGACCGTGATGGTGGTGGTGGCGGCGGGATGCGTGCGCATCTAGCGCTAATGTGGATTCGCGCTACGGAACCTCGTTAATTACCTGGCACCTATTTCGTAGATCTCAGATGGTCTGTGCCGCCCTTATTTCGTTGGAAATTTTTGTTATCTATTTCTTTTCATATCTAAGAAAGTATTGTGGTCTGGATATTAGGACTCGAGTAATTGATGAACATTCCTCAGTCAAAAACAAAAATATTGGGACCATGACTTCGTGTAAGGGAGTAACCTACATAATTTGTGAATGTTAATTTTGCAGTTGTTTTGCATTAATATACATTTGTTGAAAACCCAAAAATGGTGTTTCCTTTTGGTCCATTTTCATTTACTAGAAATGAAGAAGAAAGAAGAAAAGATCGGTTTAAAATATGTACGATTTGAACATTTTTAACTAACCTCCAGTCTGTCAATAAGTCTTCTTTCCGTGAAGTAACGCTTTCTTTGCATGGGCGATGTTGATATTGGATATATTCTTCCGAGGGTGGTAATCTACAAAGCTGGAAAAACTTGGTCCTTCGGTAGCATTGTGGTAAATCACTAGTCCCGGCAAGTTTGGAGCTTCAACTTCGGATCGCACCTTACGTATAAAAAGTTCCGAAATTCCTTTAGGTTCATTCCGTAGAATATTAATACAGAAAACTAATTGCTTTAAAGGTCTTTGCAGTGTTAGATTTGAAGTTCAAACTGAATAACTTACCAATATTCACCAAAGTCTCAGTAACATATCTACTTATTTTAAATAAATCATGAACAAGATTCATATTTACAATATCTCTTTAAAAAGGTCAAATAAATAATAACCCCTCATTTTCAGATGTGGTATCGAAGGAATCATATTTAAGAATTACATTAAAATAAATATTTTAAACGATCTATAGCATCCTTTACATGAAATCAGGCCGAACTTGAATTTTTTCTTATTTTATATGGGTGAAAATGATAATAAATTATTTGAATTATAAATAAAAATATTAAATATTTTCCTTAAGAAGTGCTACGCCCAATTGATGGGATAGTTCCGCAAGTGATGGGATAGGAAGACGAGGCGTGCAGTGAGGGTTCTGTAATCTGTCAGCGACCACGAAGCTTGAAAGAGAATGAAAAACCACAGCAAATTCGTGATTTTATGAGAGATGGTTGAGATGCTGTCTCTGAGTGACAATACTTTTTTTTTGGTGGGGCATTACGGCTCGTCGACGTCGAGGTCATTAGAGCCCTAAAACTTGTACAAGGAAGGGAGAATGCAGTTACGCACTAGGGAGAGCCAACATGACTCTCCCCGCGTGTGGGATTGGCCGAATGACTCAACCATATCCACTAAAAACCCTCCTGAATTACAACTCAAAACTCAAATACCAACATATCTCAAAACATTACATATATCATAAAAAAAGGAAGAGGAAGAAAGAGGAAAATGGAAGATACCCTAGCGTCGGGATCGAAAAGAACAAGAGGTGACCAAGGGAGGTCAGGAAAGAAGAGAAAGGAAGGAGCCTTTTGGGTTCGGCAACTTCTAGGTCATAAGAGCCCTCAGGATGATTTCTAAACAAAGTTAGGTTGATGTATCAAAAAGTTGAACTTACCTCCTCCATATCCAATCCGGTGCGTCTGAGATTCGCCATGAACCTTTGCCTCCACATCTCTCGCTTATTGGCTCTCTTGCTGTTCTCTCCCGCCCCTCGATTTCCTCCTCCTCCTCCTCCTCCTCCGCCGAAGATGCTACTGCTGCCGACGGCTGCGGGGTCTGCTCCCCCGCTGCTGAGAGAACCCGAGCGTCCGCTGATGAGGCTGCCGGTGCGAGCGGACGCAGACTCTTCGTACACCAACACGAAGTCGATGCGACGCAGGCCGTCGCGGAAGAAGGCGTCCGGCGGAGAGGGCGCTTCGCCGATGGGCGCCATCGGAGACTCCCGCATGGCTAACCCTCCGTCAGACTCTTCGTCGTCCTAAAGGAGAGGAATGTTAGGGCACACCCTGGTTAGACATGTGAAATGTCCCTGATTTTTAAACTTAAATATCAAATAATCTTCACTTTGGAGTAAAAATCTAGGGAAAAATTAAAAAAACAAAAACATTTTCCCCTCCCGACCCCCAAAACCTCCAAATAGTGATTTTTTCATTGTTTATTTTTTTAGCGTATAAGACACAAAATTGAAGTTTTGAATGTGTTGAAAAATTAAAATCGATAAATCCATGTACTCTGACAGCTTTGAACCTAAAATACATTTTAGTGCTAATATTATGAGCTTAGTATCTAAAATTATTAGTAGTTTTCCGACCAATTCCACTATACACTTGACTTTTTTATTGCAATATGTCTGCAAAAAAATAAAGTGTAAAAGCCACGTATTGGATGTCGCAGGTTAAAAACATTTTCCCCATTTTTGTTCCAAATTTTGTTTTCCTTATTTAGAAAAATAATGTCATAAAAATTAAATTTAAAAAGTAAATATCATAAAAATTAAATTTAAAAACTTGGGTAAGTTTACATCCCTTATTCGGACCTTTTTTATTTACACCTCAGAAATATGGGTAAACTCGAAGTTTGAAATTATGACCATCAAATAGAAGAAGATGCGAAATATGGAAACGGTTCAGCGCTCGCGCCTTTGAAATGACGCCAGAAGTCGCAAGGCGTCATATTTTTTACTGTAGTATTTGTAAATGGGAAATGTAGCATGCAATTGAAGCTTATCTATATCGAGCGATAGGAGGTAGGAATTGGGTGGTAGGCTATTGTTAAGAGAGTTGCCTCTTATCTGGGTTTACCAACAACTTGGCCCATGTAGATGGGTTAGTAGGAGTTGTTAGTAATAGTTAGTTATTGATACGAAGAGGAGGTGGATAGAGGAAGGAGGGTTTGCTTTTCAGTATATGAACTGTCATGTGAAAAGCTACTTTTTTTTCTTCTGGCCCCACCAGGACTTGAACCCGGGATGACTTGGTGGTGATCTAGAACACTACCAGCTGAACCACGGAGGGGTGCATCAGTTTTGGTAGGCACACACATCCAACTTCGAGTGGTACAAATGTTTGCCGACGAGTTGGTAGGAAAATCAGCCACATTGCTTTGAATACTAGCGCGCACACCTGGACTGGGGAATGCAGAGTGATGTAGCTTTCCTCTGTTGTAAGTTACATACGTAACTATTTAAGTAATTTAAACACTCCAATGTCACACAATTTTGCTTCACAATGCCTTGACTTTTCCATTGACTCATTGGCAATTTAAGGAACTGAAAGGTATGTATTTTTAAAATCTATAATATAATTATTTCATAATATTAAAAATCTATTACAAAAAGCATCTTACTGCTAAACGAGACCATATGTGATCGCTTTTTCATCCCAAATTACGTCTTTTCTTAGATCAACAAAATCATTGAAGTTCCGGAATTAAACATTCATACATAAATAAATACAACAATTGCTCGCTCATTTAGACACTAACGACATCGGAAATGGGAGTCCTTATATGACGAGAGTTCAGTATAATCCACAAGAGTTATTCTCATATATTATAGTAAATCATGCCAATCATTCTACATCCTCACTCGAAACTCGATAAAATCAGCACAATAATCCAACAATTAACAGAATATTGTCAATACAGTCGTTGAACATCCTCATTACACCGCTCTCGAGTTATTCGATTTCAGTATTGTCAGATGCGAGTCACGAGTTCCAGTGGTGCAGATAATATATATTGATATTACTGCACTAGCGTATGCTGCACCGTGCATACTTTGGTCACCATCTGGAACGTCCATACGATATTCGTGTTACTATGATTCACTATTTTTATAGTGATGTAGCAGTACAAGTGCTTTTAATCTGGACTAAAAATAACTTCTATTTTTTATTTAAAAATCTGAGAAAAAATTGTTATGTAGAAGGTAATTTGGATTACAGGTACTTTATTCCTATATTTGTGGTCGGTAGTTTTATTGCGCATAAAAGTCTATATTTAGAAGTTTTGGATTACATTTTTTGTTACTAGTTTTCGTATATATTCATTCAATATTTTTTAAAGTTAAGGAATCGTATTTAATAGATTCCTTGTACGTGTTCTCTCTGGTTCTTATAAAGAAAAGGGTATTGGAGAGGGGAGAGATGAGGGAAGGTCGTGCGTTAATGGTCCGGAGATCCGTACTGAATATTTCCAAATTCTCTCCAGACTCGGAGAAATGAGGGACCCTTTCAATAAGAATATGGCGACTGCGAGATTAAAATCCTTCCACATCAGAATTCCATCACGCGACTTATTACATTTGAAGCAACTATCTTCCCTCTACCAGATTTCCTCTACCAGTATTTTGTGCAATTTAAAAGAATTTAAAGTCTGTTCAAGATTTTACGAGCGTGCCAAAAAACTTACGAAAAATAAAATGTGAATATTGTACGATAAATTAGTTCTCTATTTTGGCCTTCATACAGTTTTCATCCCCGTTTAACGATATAAAAAATGAAACGAATTCGAGGTTTTCATGTAAATTCATACGAATAACTTTGGACTTTTAAATATATTTCGGTTTTGCTCTACGTTATAATTTCTCACGCCAACTCGCATACTTGGTTTATTTTACTTACAACCATACGCCTTCAACGAATACAAACCATACTAGAAACTTTATACTTCAATACTTCACAACAGAGAACATCATATTTCATACCGTGACTCATCTTCACGAAGAAATATGAAAATCTGATTTGTTGTTGATGTTAAGTTCGACTGAAAATTGCGAGAAGTATCTAAGAAAAGTGACATGTTCTCTTCTCAAGATATTTTAGTTGTTTAGTTATTATATGAAAACAAGCTCGATATTTCATCTAACTTTGATTTCTCCCTACGATGGAAACAACTATTACAGATAATTCCTTGTATACATTTTTCTGAATAAATTGTTTTTGGAAAGGGTAATGTAACGAAGAAGAATATTGTTCATACCTTACTTTGTATAGAGAGATAAGGATGAACAAATGAAACAAAATTTGCAAAAGAAATAAGAAAACAAATAAGTTTCAGAACGTACATCGTAACAGGTTTCGGAATTGAATAATTTACATTTACAAATACTTAATGAAGTTTTGAGAAAATCAATAATATTCTTATGTTTTATCGAGTAATAAGAATATTGTCTTTCATCACCTCTAAAACAAAAGATGATAATAAAATACGGTTCAAGGAAAGATGATAGGAAGATCATGCACCAATAACAACTAACGGAGGAGGAAACTGCATATTTGGACTAAACCCAAAACATAGATAAACACTCGTGTAAAGATCAGTTTTATGACGTTTTTATCTAATCATATATTCATGAACCAATGATAAATGGTGAAACATGTTTCTATTAGGAATGGGAAACTGTATTACGTAGTATATAGGTAACTTTCGTACTAATGCCTTTCCATTTTTTTAAGAAATTTCCTTAAAGAAATTAATCTTTAAATTTATTTGGATGAAAATAACGTTTTTAATTTTCCCTAGTATTGCTTTTGACAATAATGAATTTTTAAAATAATACATTGCAGAACTGGCCGACGAACAAACCAAATATTTATTTTAAAGAGCATGTTTTTTATATCTCACGAATTGAATAATATTACACATAAAAATTGAATTATATACGACTGTAACAATGATGCTTCAAACATACGCCTGGGTCATGGGTGTTCAATGTATGTTCTGTGTAGCTTTCATTTAATATTTTTTTAAGCTGCTTCTTCAAGGCTGCTAGTAGTCAGATATTCCCTCTTTTATAACATACGTAAAAGCAAGATACATTTCGCAGAATTTTTACGATATTGGGTGGGATGCCAAGTACTGTATGGGTGTGTTTCTGAGTATCTAAGCCACTGAAATTCTCAATAGTTAAAACTAAGCAGCTTGAATTGTCTTCTCATGTGTTTGTGTAGCAGTAAACCAGATTGGGATATGGATGGATGTAATTTCTAAATAGAATAGTAAAACTGAATGTGCATTGATAGTAATGAGACGTGGAATTTCAATACATTGGTAAGTAAATGATTTTACTGAAACGTTCTCAATTGGGTAATTCCTATCGGTGGTGAAATACAGACTCCTTGCATCCAGCTTCAGCAAAAACTAATGATTGCTCAGTTGTGTTTTAGTCATTCCGAGTTGCTACCAGCATGCATTGGTGAGAACGTCGCATGAAATGAACAAAACACCTGCCTCACTGGGCTGTGCGGTCACTGGAGTTGAACGGGAAAGTTGAGGTGTTTCCGGGATATGTTTTGTTAATAGGGATAGTTATGAACTCGCAATGTATGTAACGTAACGAAGGTATAAATATATCTCCATGCCAGGTACATGCTAGGACTTTGTAAATGGAATAATTTATTTTATTATTCCTGTGTTAGTCGAAGTAAAAAGAAATGATTTCCTAGGGAAGAATCGGTATTTTATTTCTTTGCTAGAAATGCGATTGACATGTTAATTTAGTTTCATTTTTTAATTCAAGTTCCAATCTTGGAGTTCCCTAACATGTTTTTTTAGTTTCGTTATTATTCTTACTTCGTATCAAAAAAAGAAAAATACTTTTAGAAATAATGTTCTTTTTGCTTGATTTGAGTCCTATACGAAAATATAAATTTAATAATGTTAAAAATACTTATCATATTTAAAGAAAATGTCAAGGAAAAAAGACTTTGTTAATGGAGAGATATTTTGAGAAACTTGAAGAATATTTCACCTAAGTGTAACTGAAATGCGAGTTGCATAGTTTAAGTATCACATCTACGATTGAGAAAGCTGCCTATTCACTTATTTCAATATNTCTACGATTGAGAAAGCTGCCTATTCACTTATTTCAATATGTTCTGTATCTAATATTGGAATAAGACATTTCGTATCCTCTTTCGACACAGAAAGTCAGAGAGTAAATTTGCGCGTAGAGATAAATCGGTGACCAACGGAGTAAAATAAACAATCGTCACTCAGAAAATAGTTATTTATATATAACAATACACTTAATCGATCGACGAATATTAGATAAAATATAATCGACCAAATAACCGATTTGGCATAACAAAAAATGGTCAAAATCTATCAACTGAGCCACATTTCTCAATAGTTTATACTCAAAATTACTAATATTTTTAATAACATAATTAATATTTATTTAAAAAAACCTTCTGACGAAACCAAAATTTTGTAGGCAGAGGATCATTAGAAAAAAAATTGAGCCATAAAAAAGAGAGAAAATATAAATATTACTGTTTTGCGAATTGTTAGAAATTTGAATGCACTATCTTTTTCAAGGGAGAAATGTTTCTCGTCATTATGAATAGATAAGCTACGGAAATCTCATTCATTTGAGCTTGGTATAAATCGATTTCTTCTACCATATTCTCATTATCAAGAAACGCATACGCTAGGTGGATTTGTATTGCTTTTAATCTGAAGCACAACGCTTCGTCAACAGATTTGAGACTTTGTCAGGTGTTTCATCAAGAATGTAAATATATAGATTTACGTCGATACATGGCATTCAGTTTCAAATCACATGTAAACAATTCCAACACTTAGTAAACATAAATAAACCATTTGTAATCTTAAAAAAAAAAACGCTATAGAACACAAAATTTTCTGAATATTCTGTACTAACATTACAAAGGAGAGGTCATATTTCGTGGTATTTGAGTTTGGACTCAACATATAGAAACCTATTGTGGACTGAATTATGATCTAAAAAATATAATATGGGGTTGTTTATCAAATCAGTTGTATAATATAAAAACTACAATAGTTCTATCACTTTTGGATGCTCGAAGATGAAATTCTAATGAGTACTATGGTAAATTTGGAAAATTGTATGTTTTTCATTTATGGAGATTGCGTTTCTATAGAAATCTACGGTTCAGAAGTACAAGTAATATACTAGTATCTGTAGCAGTATTATTTCGTTAGACTGAATGACATGTAATGAATGGCATGCAATGAAAAGGTGGAAATGAATAGAGCAGAAATAAAGAATACCGGACAGAAGGTAAAATATGATAAAAGGGAAATAATCACTAAATGGAAAGATATGGACGGGACATATGCTGAAAGGTGATACAATGGAGAACAACCAGAGTGGGCAATGAATGAGTGAAACATAACACACGTGTAAATACTTTATTGGTAACCGGGTTATAAAGGGTTTTAAGAGCTTAAATATATTTAAAAAATTTGTCGTCTTTAAATCACATAATTTTATTAATTTTGAAGATCTGTTTGGAAATCGTACCCATAGTTCCCCATTAACCCAACATCTCTCCTTCCCAATTCCTTCCATCAAATCATATGGGAGTGCAGGCCAAATAGCTTTAACCTCACCGCCTCTTTAAAAACATTAGACAATAAATAAATCTATTTTGGTCGCAATGAATTCCATGATGAATTCTGTCATCACATACCTGTAGAATGACTTGTCGCTCTTGTTCCCGGTTGATGCTTCCGTAGCCCAAAGAGTACTCTGCACCGTTCAGCTCGTACCGCTCGTCGCGGTACAATGAGCAGCGCTTCCCGGCCATGTTGCCTCCTGCACAAACCGAAGCGGCGCCATGTTACGAAGTCGAAGAGAACAATGGAAAACACACAACAAAATCGTGCACGAGAGAGACGGTAGCGGTGGCGGACACGTCGGCGGTCGCTGGAAGACTGCCCGGCCGGAGCGCGTTCGCTTTACCACGCGCCCGACGACCCAACCACCCGCTGCCACCATCGACTCTCCCGTGACGTAACATCACCCCTCATCCCCCTTTGAGATCATGCACTGCTCGTTTTTCGTTTGTTGTTAAACACGGGCGCTCACGTGCTCGATGGGTGGCATATGCAGCTGTTGGGAATGATAGAACTGTACTGGAAAATTAACAAACAAGGGAAATATTTCAAACTTTTAAACTAGATCATTACTTGTTTTCATTTCTTGTTCCATCTAAAATTGTAAGGAGTATTCATCTGCAAAGACAGAAAATTCCTGTGTTCTTTCATCTATCTTAAATCTATAAGGACACCTTATTTCGCGTCAATAACCGAGTTTAATCATAAATACACATGGACACTTCATTTTTTCTGACTTTTTTGAACATTACTCTAAATCAAAACAGATATATTTGTTTCATTTGTTGCTATAAAATACATCTCAGGTGTATATGCACTAACCAGCAAAAGATATTTTTATATTAATTCAATAAATCATAAGATATTATATTTTCACTGAAATGGACTATAGTTAGTGATTAAGGAAATCTTTTTTATGTCGGTGTCACAGCGTATTATTTAATGGAAAAATATCTTTAAAAAATTTGCAGAACAATCACCACAATCCACAATATCCAGAATATCCACACAAATGAAACGTTTATCATTCTTTTCTCTCGTGATACATGCAATATAATGATTATATTGACTCTTAGTAAATAACACGCCTTTGCACAGAAAAATCCACGGAGCTCTATATGAGGGAGATATTTTTAGTATTAATATTAAATCTGATAATTCTGGGAAATACTCTTGAAATTTTCAATTCTAAATTAACGCTAAACAATTTCTACATTTATTCGTACTTAAGTGAATGTTGCATACTTTTTAATCGTCATTTGTCTTATATAGAATCAATTGCATTAGGTCTCAAAATTATCAAAACTTTTAGCAACTGACTACTGCTTGTATAGAAAAGAGGAGGAAAGGCAAAGTTTTTTTCAAGGATTCTTAAGTCAAGATAATTTCACTGTCTGCTGCAAAATTGGCAAGAAGGAAGTCACCCCTTAGTAAATGGCGCACAGGAAAGAACGCTGCCCATTCCTCGTGAGCGGCGCCGGTTTGCTAGACAAGGAAAAAGCTTACTGTCAAGTAAAGGAAAGACACATTGCAACTTTACTTGAGGAATGCAACGACATGAAAAATCAATTTTCCAAGCAATTTTGAGATTCTGGAAATTTTAATAAATAGGGAAGTATTAAAATTTTCACGAAGGAAAATAGGTGTGTATTATAAATATTAATATTAAATGATTCTTTGGAAATTATTCTCTAAAGTGATATCACGTTTCATTAATTAAAACAATTTGTTCTTTGAAAAAGTTGAAAAAAATATTGGAGTTATTAATTTGTAAGGATTTNTCATTAATTAAAACTATTTGTTCTTTGAAAAAGTTGAAAAAAATATTGGAGTTATTAATTTGTAAGGATTTTTATTAGGCGTGAGCTTATCATAAAAATTCTTCTACGCACAAAAGTAAAGCACAAAAGAGACACTTGTGTACTCGTTTTTAATTACGACAAAAATCGCTTTTTAGAGACCATGTCTGTCTTAAATAACAAACTTGTTTATTAGGACACGTGTGTAATTTGTTTCCACAAAACATCCCTCTCATATGTTGGTAATGTGGAATTCTTGTAAAATTATTGGCCATACTTATTGTCAAGATCGCATCAGAAATCATTATGGATGAGACCTTTCGGACTTTGAATTGGACGAATTACGCCACAATACGTTGCTATAAAGAACTGGGAACAACGATCGGTCGCGTTCTCTACGCTATCAACACGACAACCCTGACGCACGATATTCGACCTAATGTGCAACGGCGCGTATCAAGAACATATGGCCCGGAAAATTTCACAAAGACTGTTGGCCTGGCGACCATTATATTTTGTTTTCTCAAAAATGTCGTATTTTCATCCAAAATGCGAACACCTACGGATTTTATTATGATTCGAAGAAAAATGACATTTGGTATCTTGGCTTCGAGGTTGTTGCCACATAATTTCTCGAAGAACCGACGTTTCGACTTGCATACTAAAGTTTTCTTCAGAGCGAATGCGGGTTCAATTAGACATATTCTACATGAAGATGACCTTAGTACAGAGGTCGGTTCTTTGCCAAATGATGCGCCAACAACCCGGAAGCCAAGATACCAAATACAAACCGGCCGTGGAAGTCACGGACAATATTGTTTCACAGGATGTAAAAAAGTGCGTGCAAAGAATTATATCACCAAATAAAGAGAAGAAAACTAAGGGAACATCGTGACTAGTTTTGTGATATCAACAAAGACACATGTCTTTACTCTCTCTGAAACACAAAACGTTTACGCGAAATGATTGGGACCATTGATAAAAGGTCTAGAACAATTAGAAAATATTTACTGAGTCCTGCGACGTATCGGATATTTTGTACTATGAGCAACACTCATGGTGAGATATGGTTGGATACAGAATCATGGGTGAAGCACTGTATATTGAGAATCATGTAGGTCAAAGTAGGTTTGAACAAAATTACAATTAAAAAAAAAGAAACATTTTTCTATTCTCAAACAACGTTCTGCCGGTCCCGGCAAGTTGGTATGAAAATATTAAATATATTAATATATTTTTCTTTAATTCTTATAGATCGACCCCCCAGGGGACTTACATCTAGTAAGTACGTGTTTGGCGAACACGATGCCCCGAGATGAGTCTGGCATTACTTCCACTTACTTATGCTAGGCTCCTTCCTTTCTCTATCCTGACCTTCCTTGGTCACCTCTTGTTCTTTTCGATCCCGCCGCCATTGGGGCTAGGGTATCTTTCATTTTCCTCTTTCTTTTTCTTCTTTTTTTAAATGTTTTAAGTAAAGAATTGAGATATGCTGGGATTTGAGTTTTGAGTTGTAATTCAGGAGGGTTTTTAGTGGGTATGTCTGAGTTATTCGGCGAGTCCCACACGCAGGGAGAGTCATGTTGGCTCTCCTTAGTGCGTAACTGCATTTTCCCTACCTGTACAAGTTTTAAGGGATGACCTCGATGTTGACGAGCCCTAAAGCCCCACAAAAAAAACTTATAGATCTAGTAGTTCCACGTATATTCTCGTGAATAATCTCATTACTATTAACAACGGCTTAGTCACGTAGTAAGGTTTGAAATTACAATGATTCATTCAGTGTTATGAATGTGATGCATAAGAGAATTTCATTGATCGTGTAAATTAAGATATATATTTGTTATTGTTATGCCACGCATGTCTCATTACAAATTCCATTATGACTAAGCCTTATAAAGTGTTTTCAAAGTAAAATGATACGTAGATTCAAAGTAATATGATGCACTGAATATTACCAGATCCAGTAAAACATGACACGTTTATTAATATAGACTTGAATATTTCATTATGACTGAGGCATAATATGCGTACAATTCTTCAATATTTTGAATGTAATAGAATGAACGATTTAATTGCTCCCATTTTTTAAAACTTGACTCAGTTAAAAATGTCATTCCGATGAGTCTAGTGTTGCAGGTTTGAGACCATATGATGAATTGTAATATTACACTTGAAATATCGCTAAGAATGAGTTAGAAGGATTAACAACCCATCACATTATTGAATATGCGATAATCGTTTAACAATGTTCATTATCCAAATTGAGGTTAAATTTATGTTCAACATAAAAAAATAATTATAATTCCTGAATAACAACTTATTTTTCAGGTTGTTGAATCCCTCCTCATTTACATTAAACAGAATAAAATGTTTATATATATTTAT